>JAUNZO010000261.1:0-46218 GCA_031894775.1 Chloris gayana | reverse complement strand
AGGCTCGATCACCTCTGCTGATCACAGGAGAGAAAAAAACAGTCACCTCAGCTAACATGCTGACGCCTCTGACGCTCTGCTGAACGCCTGCTCCGTTTGCCTCACCGCCGCAGCCGCCTGAGCCGTCCGCTTGCTGCTCTCGTCTGCTGCTCAGCCTTCTACAGTTTCTACTCTCTCTAGATCTGAACGAGTGGTGGATACTACCTCTGTCCCATTGAAAGTGTCGTTTTTGACTTTTCGGATCTCACGTTTGACCGCTTGTCTTATTCAAAATTTTTATAAAAATATTAAAATAAATACATTATTATTAAAGTATCACTAATGATAAATTGAGTTAGAAAAAATTAAATAGTATTTGCATAAATTTTGTGAATAAGACGAACAGTCAAAGTATGATGTGTAAAAGTCTAAAACGACATTTTCAATGGGACGGAGAGAGTAGAACCCAACCAAAAGAATGGGTAACATCGATCGTACGGTACCAAACTAGCATACCACATGTGTTGCACGAGCTAATGCTCATTGCTGAGTGGGGACATATATATACTTTGCTTGTTCCCTTGGTTACTGCTCATTGAATTGAGATTTTTCTTTCCCAAGCACAAGAAGCTCGTTACGATACAAAGGTCAAAATGCTCACTACGGGAGACATACTATATGTTGTATGCCATACACGACACACAGTTTACGGCATCACGACACAAAAACTGTATCGTGTGTAATTTTTCGAGCATACGGCATAGTTATTCCCAATTGTACCGTGTGTCATTCTAGCCCACAGCACAAAAAAGAACAAGACGGAACGTTACCGTTGAAACGAATTGTGCCGTGTGCCCTCCGTCAGCACACGGCAAGAAATAAATGCACTAAATATAACAAAATTTCGTAAAAATACACATATTTGTAACATGAGGTACCACATACAGTCTCTATAGTATATCAAATAATTGGGAAAGAGATGAGTTAGAAAATAAAATTATTTTGCCGTGTGTCACAAAATGCACACGACACAAGTAGAAAAACACACAACACAGTTTACTTTGTGCCATGTGCCAAGAGATAGACACACGGCACAAAACTCATCGTCTCAAACTTCGGACAGCGTGAGCTGTGTCGTGTGTTTGTCGTTTGGCATACGACACAGTTCATCTTGTGTTGTGTGTCCCCTCATGGCACACGTCACAGTGGTGTCTGTGTCGTGTGTCTTCGGCACACGGCACAGACATTTGTGTCGTGTGCTTTGTTTGTGCCTTGTATAATCCTGAAGGCACGGTATAGAGATTTATGTCATGTGTCCGACAAATTACATACGGTATAAATTGTGACGCACGACATATAAACCGTCTACCGTAGTGAACGTAATGCAAGTTTGTGTTATACATATCCTTCTTGAAGTAGGATTGTATTACCACTAGAAGTGAAAAATTTTCACTAGCAAGAATCCAAGAGGAATTCCACCATGCATGCTCCTTTTCGCGCAACAATTTGGTTACGGATGAAATTGTGGTGAGTGACATCGTCTAAACAAAAGGGTTAGACAAGACAGATGGATTCAAGTCACTCGTCCAATAAAGCTACATTTATAACTGTTGATCCTAATGATTCGACGTACGTCATGTAGATACCGATAACTGCTGATCTTACCTGGTTTATTTTAACCTCACTTGTGGAATACAAGAGTTTATCTTCATGCAACTGATAGACGGGTGATCAACAAATGGTAGCAATGGGTTTCAATACACGTGTGTGCGTGACATATACATTGGGATCACAATCCTAGTTATCAACTCAAGTTCTTACATCTGTCTATAGACATTAAAGGAGTTACTTTCAGAATTGTACCAATAGTCTGGTGGGCTTAATAATCAGAAAATCACCTAAAAAGGTGTCAATTTCACAAACAAACTAATACTTTGGATTGTAGTTTACAAAAGCACCATTTTTCTTTATTTATACATATTGGATACCTATGATCTCATATGTCATTTGCAATATTCGAAATTGTAGACGTATTGATTTGGCAACTCAGTCGAGACAGCGCCACATCACCCTCCTCAATGCAAGGCCCAAGGATGTTAACACATGCTTTTTTGTGCCATGTCATCTTTGCATGTGTGTTGCTTGTTTAGTTGAGTTGCTAAACCGATATGATCTACAATTTCACCCGTTTCAAATTACCATACATATCCATTACATATAAGTAAAAAAATGTGGTGATTTTGTGAAATTACAACCCAAATCATTGGATGTGTGTGTTTCTACGCGCGCATGCGTGTGTGTGTATGTGTGTGAAATATGCACCGTCATTTCGTGATTTTGTGACTATTAATCCGAATTATTGGTGGGTTTGTGAAATTAACTCAAATTAAATAAAATGACAATTTAGAGCTATGTAATCCATATACAAACTGTTGGTATTTTGACCACTACATCCAAGTAGATGTGTGTGTGTGTGTGTGTGTGTGTGTGTGTGTGTGTGAGAGAGAGAGAGAGAGAGAGAGATCGGTCTAACATGGAAGCCATATAACGGAGTTCGGATGATAGGTATACTATATTCTTTTACCCAGGTCCCATTCTCAAGGTTTGTTACAAACCAGAGGTCCATTCTGTATGAGTTTTCTTGGTTGTGACTTAGAATTAGAGAACCTTTCAACTCGGTCAAATCAAGGCGACCCTTCTTTTGATGATACTCCTCCGTAGCTTGAGCGTTGCCACTTATTGGACCAAGTGAAGCCTTTCCTCCATTGCTCTTTCTCAAGGTCTAATGAAACAATGAAGTTTGGAGGAAGGTGATTCATTATACCATTGGCCACAAAGAAATATACCACGCCATCAACTACAACACTGCTCTCTTGACAGCAAGTACCAGACTCGTTGCATTCCTCTCCACCGTGCATGATCGGTACCACCGTTGATGGTAAACACCTCAAAGATTTGCCGACCAAGGTCCATGAATCCAGTAGGGTTGAACATTATGAGCACCTTATACACCCCGGTGGATGCAACTTTCCCGAGAGCGAAGAAGGTGTAAGGGTTGCTTAAGTTTACACGAGGACCCCGAACAGCTCCGGAGGCCGGGTTGAGGATACTACACCTATTCCAATCTGTATTGAGACAAGATAGGTTGAGGCGAGTAAATAACACCTTGTGCGGAGTCCAAGTGTCGGCCATCAGCCTTGATGACTATGCCACGACATGGATATGTGTGTGGTCACCCTTAAATTTGGCCAAGAAAAGCAGTCTCCGATGGAGCGAGGTGTGTGAACTAATAATAATTTGATCGGTGGTCAGGGAGAGACATACGCGGCAGACAACACGGAGGCGGCACGGGTCCTTCGTCGAGAGCCATAGTAGAATGTCAAATAACACATCTTAGGTTAACATGCTAGAAATGGACTCATCGACCACTCACCTGTCCCGATTGTTTGGTGGGGAGTAAGGTTGTTGGGATACCATCAATGAAGCATGCAATCACATAATAATGTAAAAAAATATTCGAGAGGAGAGGAGATGAAATAAATCAAGGGAGAAACGAAGTTGTTTTAGTGATGAAGCGATGTCGCCAAAGAACTTACCATGTTGATCCGGCTGGAGGGGCCGGACCGTGAGGAGTTGTTGGCTGTTGGTGGCATGCCACTATGCCCCTCGGTCAATTGTTGTGGGCGATCTACTAGCACATGGAGTTGCATCAATCCAATGGTCACTTCGAGTAGCGGAAGTGGATCGTAATTACCATATCGGAGCAGAGCAAGTGTAGTCTAGCCACAACAGAGGATGTCAGAGTGCGAGTTGTAGTGCGAGCTCGACAAAGGGTCTCGTGTTCCTTTAGCCTTTGTAGTGCGAGCTCGGCAAAGGGTTTGTGTTCCTTTAGCCTTTCTAATATATATGGTACATACCTTGAATGACTTATTCAAGCCAAACCTAAAGTTTTCAAAAATTAAAAAAAGTTTAGCATAAATAGGTTAGGATATTTATATTTCCATGTAAAATTTCACATCCAAACTTGATTCCCTTTGTTCATAAAGAAATAATAAATTTAAGGTGCAAGTGTATGAAATTTTATTCTATTTGCACTTTCCCTTTATATAGTATCCAATAAAGAAATTGTTGAGGGGTAGGGTTCATACGGATCAACTGCTCGGTTGTCTCGTATTTGGCTTTCATGTCGGCCTTCCAATTGTTCTCATGCGTTCAATGATCTCTACGCTTACAAAAACATGTCGCATTGCACGAAAACATTATCAAATGCTCAAGTAATTATTCGCAAAAAAAATGCTCAAGTAATTGTGCGAAGCATCGCATACACACGAAGAGAGAAGGTGGAAATGTCTCAGCCAAACATTGTCATTATTGATAGTACAGATTAAAAGCTAGGAGAGTGAATCCAGATTGGGTTAAACACAAGATAAATGGAGTAGAAATGCATTACCATACTACACCGCATTACCCTCCGGTAAACTTAAATAGACTTCCATTGAACATACCAAGTGAGTCAAGATGTCCCATTTCCACTTCTACACAGGTGTTGGTTCCTAGATCACATATGAGAAGCTTCCCTATTGGCATTTGGTAAATGGCCAAGCTCCCACCATCTAACACAAATAATGGCCTAACATGGAAACCATATATCGGAGTTCGGATGATAGGTATACTATATTCTTTTAACCGGGTCTCATTCTCAAGGTCCGTTAGAAACTAGAGGTCCATTCTCGTATGTGTTTTCTTGGTTGTGACTCGGAACTAGAGAACCTTTCAGCTCAGTCAAATCAAGGGGACCCTTCTTCTAATGATACTCCTCCGTAGCTTGAGTGTTGCCACTTATTGGACTAGTGAGGCCTTTCCTCCATTACTCTTTCCCACGGTCGAATGAAACAACGAAGTATGGAGGAAGGCGATTTATTAAAGAACCGACCATAAAGAAATATACCATGCCATCTACTACAACACTACTCTTCGTCTCGACAGCAGGAACCGAACTTTGTTGCATTCCTCTCCACCATGCATGATCGGTACCACCGTTGATGGTAAACACCTCAAAGAGCTGCTGGCCAAGGTCCATGAATTCAGGACGGTTGAACATTCGGAGCACCTTGTACAACCCAGTAGATGCAACCTGCCCTAGAGCGAAGAAGGTGTAAGGGTTGCTTAAGTTCACACGATTCACATGCTCTAGTGCTCGGACCCCGAGGGAGAACCCGAATAGCTCGGAAGCCGGGTTGAGCATACTACACCTATTCCAATCTGTAGAGAGACAAGCTAGGTTGAGGCGAGTAAAAAGCACCTTGTCCGGAGTGCTAGTGCCGGCCATCGAGCTTGACGATTGTGTCGAAAAGATCCACAACATGGATATGTGTGTGGTCGCCCATAAATTTGGCCAAGAAAAGCGGTCTCCGATGGCGTGAGGTGTGTGCACCGATGAAAATTTGATCGGTGGTGAGGGAGAGCCATGAGCGGCAGACAGCACGGAGGTGGCACAGGTCCTTAGCTAGGAGTCGTAGCAGAATGTCAAATGGCACGTCATGGGTCAACACGCTAAAAATGGGCTCATCGAGCACTCGCCTACCTCAATTGTTTGGTGGGGAGTATGGTTGTTGGGATACCATCAATGAAGACTACAATCACATAACAATATAATTAAATATTCAGAATAGAGTAGATGAAATAAATCAAGGGAGAAACAAAGTTATTATAGTGATGAAGAGATGTGACGAGAGAACTTACCATGTCGATATGGCTTGAGAGGCGAGACCGTGAGGAGTTGTCGGTGTGGCCTGCCACTATGCCCCTCAACCAATTGTTTTGGAAGACCCACTAATACAGGGAGTTGCATCAATCCAATGTTCACTCCAATGGTCACTTCGAGTTGAGCACAAGGATTGGGTTTATTTAGCCGTTCTAATATATTATATGGGACATATCTTCAATGATTTATTTAAGCCAAACCTAAAAGTTTTCAGAAATTACAAAAAGTTTACCATCAATAGGTTAGAATATTTATATTTCCATGTAAAATGTCACATCCAAACTTGATTTCCATTGTTGATAAAGAGATAACAAATTTCAGGTGCAAGTTTATGAAAATTTATCATGTTCGGACTTTCCCTTTATATTATCCAATGAAGAAATTATCGAGGGGTAGAGCGCTACCCGAATTCTTCACACGGAGGAGGTGGAGGGTCGACGGCGTCCTTCGTGCGGAGGTAGGAGGAGAGGGTGTCGGGCTTGTCGGTGGGACAATGTCCGTCGCATGGAGGAGGAGGGATGTTGGGTGCGCCGGAATGGGTTTATTAAGGAGATCTTCACGATGAAGGGAAAGTGAAAATGGCAGCTCTACGGATGGGGATTGTGATTGAGAGTGAAGCGGCAACTAGGGATGTTGGGTGCGACGGACACTCGCTAGAATAGATCCATCGACGAGATCTTGAGAAGGAGGGGGAGTGGTGACGACGGCTGTCGGGATTGGAATCGGAGACCATTGAGAAGAAAGAAACCCTATTGTAGGTATATATACGGCTAGATCTGTAGAACCTCCAATGGACTGTGCGATTTATTATTGGCAGGATATAGATGCAGCCCCCACAGCCTATGGTGGCATAAATATGTGTATATTTTATATTTCTATAATCACAATAATTAATTTGCAAAGTGTTACAAACCTTCATTTATGTTTCCTTGGCAAATAGGACCAAACACGGATACCAATGCATTCATTTGTTTTTAGTCAAATAACTAAAATATTCTTCATTAAAAATATATTCTAGAAATTTCTTTTATTTGTGTGTGTCTTTTTGGTAAGATCCACTCTGGGTAAATTTGGAAACAATTTCTTGATAAAGGTGAACTGCCAAGTATTGGGAAACTAAAAATTGATCAACACTGCCAAGTATGTTTCCTCACCACAGCCGTCGGCTTGCTGCTCTCGTCTGATGAGCCTTCTACGGTTTTCTACCGCTCTACTATGAGTTCTGAACGAGTTGTGGATAGAAACCAACCAAAACAACGGATAACATCGTACAGTACCAAACTAGCATGCCATATGTTACACGAGCTAATACTCATTGATGAGTGGGGACATATATAGTTTGCTTGTTCCCTTGTTACTGCTCATGCAGCATCTTCTTTCTCAAACACACGAAGCTCGCTAAGATACAAAGATCAAAATGCTACCAACACAATGCAAGCTTGTGTTATATATCCTGCTTCGAGGAGGTGCGTATATTAGCACTGAAAGTGCAAAAACTAGCAAGAATCGTCAACCTTTGAGTCATTGAGGCATAGAGGAATTCCACCATGCATGCTCCTTCAGCACATACACTACCAGAAAAGCATTCTAAAGCGGCGGTTGAATACACACTGTAACGACGGGAATGGCCACCCGCCACTACGAGTGCGCAGCTACAAACAAACAACTGTAGTGGCGGGTAATAGGGATTCGGAAACCATCCGCCGCTACAGTCCAAATAGCAAAACAAAAAAAGTGAGCCCTTGTTGGGCCCACCTCGCAACAGCGCCGGGAGAGGCCGCGGATCCATCGCCCGAGCGCCACGCCGTCGGGAGAGGGGCAAATCTGCAGCCCCACTTCACCGCCGCGAGGATAGGGGCCGGATCTGCGGCCCTACGTCGCCGCCGCGAGGAACGGGGCCGGATTCGCGATCCCCCGACGTTGCCGCCGCTGCCGCGAGGATGGGGTCGGATCCGTGGCCCTCGGTGCCGCGCCGCCGCGAGCATGGGTGCTAGATCCCCCCCCCCCCCGCTGCGAGCATGAAAGGTGGTTCCGGTAGAGGGGCGCCATGGCTAGCGAAGGGGGTGGGCGGCGAGCGGGGAGGGAGGAGCCGAGTGGGGCGCGGTGGGCAAGGGAGGGAGGATCCGAGTGGGGGGGGGGGCAGGGAGGGGGCTAGGGTTAGCTACTTTTATAGGGGCGGCAAGAGATGAGGCTTGTTGTGGCCGCGTAACGGCGGTTGGTGGGCTGCTCCGCCGCTAAAGTCTATATGGGTCAAATATTGGCGATTGAAAAGTGGCCCGCCGTTACTTGGTTTTGGCCACTCGCCACTAAAAATCCAGTTTATGGTAGTGATACTAAACCTGAAGAAGGATTTAATTTAGCATGCATGACGGACTGTTTGGAGCACACGACTGATGGTTGCGCGTAGGGGTGACAATAAAGCTCGTGAGTCGCTAGCTCGCTCGACTTGAAGATGGACTCGGTCAACTCGACTCAGCTCGTTCAATTTGGAATGAGCTAAGCTAGTTTTTTACCTTGTTAAGATAATGAGCCAACTCGAGCTAGCTCGCTAGCCGGCTCACAAGCCTAACGAGTCGCACATTTTCTAAAGTTAAGAAGCCACATGTCGTATACTTATCTTTATGGGTATACATTGATCGAATAATGATTCGTCAAGGATATGGTGACATATTGAAGACATAATACCGATCGAGAGGACCCACGAGACGGTGTCCGATCGGTACAAGATAACGTAAGGTTCCATATACCGGTATGAAAACAGATGCAGACAGTTATACCGACTTAGGCTTGACGTAATCCTCAAGACAAGTAAAGGACTCGAATAGATAAGAAAATTTAGAGATAGAGTTTCTAAGTATGTAAATATTATAACCGACTAGGATTCTCGTATGTAACCCCGCCTCCCGGATATATAAGGCGAGGCGGGGACCCCTCAAAAACGATGTTACGCACTAGCAATCTACTAAGGCAATACAACTCATACATGATATATGGTATTACTCTCAATTGAGGGGTTGAACCTGTCTAAATCCTTGTGTGTTCTTGTGTTGCACCATCGAGTTTCTGGTTCGTACGAGGCTAGTTAGTTTATTGCTCGAGATAAAGACTCGACATCTCTCGGGCTTTGAGGACGGATAGAGATGGGGATTTCTAAAATGTGACTGTGATTAATGGTTAACACTAATAAAGGTTAAGTTGGAGAATTACTATTTTTATCTTGTAAATTATAATGTATACTTAGTTATTATTTTTGTGTGAACATATTATCATTTTTAAGAAGAGATATTTGAGTTGTCTCTATTGATAAGTCATATGATGAATATTTGGTTTGGATCCTAGATATACCTGGATGGTCTAAAATATATAGTGTATTTTTTCATTGTTTTAACTTATATTATATTATATTATATTATATATGTTACTTTTCCTTTATTTTAGCTTATATGTAATTAAAAATATGTTTTTTTATATAAAACTCGATGAGCATAATGAGTCGAGCCGAGCTGCATTATTAGCTCGTTATGCTAACGAGCTAGAGCGAGCTGATCACGAGTCGAGCCGAGCTGGCTCGATGACCAACCCTATCCGCGTGAACAGTGTAATCACAAGTCAGCAAAAAACAAGGAACTTCAACTTTTGGGGAAAAAATTAGTTACAAGAACATATGGATGAAATGACATAATGACATAATGACATTTAAACAACAAGGTTAAGCAAGAAAGATGGGTTCAAGTCACTCGTCCAGATTAAGTAAAGCTACATTTGTAGTTGGAAATTCTAAAAGATTCGTTGTACGGGCATGCAGATACCTGCTGATCTTAGCTGGTTCATTTTAATCTCACTTGTGGAATACAACAGCTGATTAGCAAATGGTAGCAATGGGTTTCAATACACGTGTACGCGAGATATACACTGGAATCACAATCCTAGCTATCAACTCAAGTTCTTACACCTGTCTATAGAAATTTAAAAGTTAATTTAAGAGAGGATTTAGCTTCTAAGATTGCAACACACCTCACCAAGTCACCCGATAGCTTTCCGGACTTGATTCTTGGCAAGCATTTGATACAATTTTAAATATGTATTATAATTTTGGGAACTTATTGTTTAAATCACACATCATAAGAATTTCGCTTTTTTCCCCTCTAGGTTGCTCATGATGTATCATGGTGTTGTTGATGATAATTAGACAATATTTGGTGGTTCTAATTATATAAAAAAATATTTGGTGATTCTACATTGCCAAAATGATAATTACTTTAAGGTAAAGCATTCAAAACTATGTTGAAAGTCAAACAAGAGTCCTATTAATCTAGTACCAAAGTTGATGAAAATTATGATACTTGAAGGTGTTTATACTACTTGTAAGATAGGATAGGTATATGAAACCTCCCAAAAATCAGAGTTCGTTTTTTTGTCATTTTTCCTATTTACACCGAAACACATGCAGGTAGTGTCAACTGTCAACCTACAAGAACAAGTTACATAAACGATCATCTACCTTTGTTGTATTACACAACAAGACTTTTCATTTGATTTTAGATTTTTTTTCATTTTTATCCACATTACCACAGATGTAGCTATACGGTTGTCCGTTGAACCTGCAATCTCGTCTAACAAAGTCTTAATTTTGTGTGTAACATAATTACGAACTTGTGGGGGTCACCGCCACCGTTGAATTGCATCCGAAGGAAACGAAACAGGCTCTCTAACCTCCTGCCTCGTGCCAGATTCAGATCCATGCCGCCGCTCTTGTAAAGCACCGTCTCTCTCCCTCTCGCTCCCGTTCCTTCACTCCGAATCCAACTAGGCCACCTCCACCACCACCGCGCCGCCGCTGCTGCCGCGGCTCCTGCTCTCCCCGCACCGGCGCCCACCGCCGGCTCGGGCGCACACTCACCGCGTTGCCCCAACCGCACTCGGGGCCATGGCGCAGCCGCTCGTCGTGAAGAAGGACGACGACCTCGACGAGGAAGGTGAGTACGCGCGCGCGCTAGCTCCCCTCCTCCCCTTCCTTCTCTCCGCGCCGCGTGCCCGCGGCGACATGTCGTGCTGGCGCGTGCGTGCTTGTGCTCAGATCTGCCCCCGCCGGGACCTAGATCTGGCGCGATCCGCTGCGGATCACCGCCGGGACCGTGGCCATTGCGTTCAATAGATTCACTGAACGCTTGCTTGCTCGCTGCTGCCGCAGAGTACTACTCGCCGTTCCTCGGAATCGAGAAGGGCGCCGTGCTGCAGGAGGCCCGCGTCTTCCACGACCCCCAGCTCGACGCGCGCCGATGCTGCCAGGTGCCTGCCTCCGCCCAACTCCCTTTCGCCTATGCCTCCGCCCCGGGATCTCGCGACAGTCCAATGGTGTGCGTTAGTGCTCCGTGATTTCTGATGCTTTCTATTTGTTTCTGTAGGTCATCACCAAGCTCCTGTACCTGCTCAACCAGGGCGACACCTTCACCAAGGTACGCTAGCATATGCCTCATCTCCCCTCGAGCACGATTTGGCCTTGTGCATTCAACTTGCTTGTACATTACCTGAAGCTTCACGTACATTAGACATTTAATATTTTCCAAAGTATAGGTTTTGCTTTTCAAATAAGTTGGTACTTACAGAGCTAGGTTTCAGCATCTGCTCTCTTGAATAACATTAGTGGAGTACGTGAATTAAGTTATGCATGTTCCAGAGTACAATGGAGATCTATGACTAAAAAAATTAACATGTGGCTGCGGTGCAATGGCAATTTTTCCAATACTGGGGACATTTGGGAAGTGCACTCTGTGATAGGTACATGAGTGTGGAAAATTTTTTGTAGGTGGAGGCCACAGAAGTCTTCTTTGCAACGACCAAGTTGTTTCAGTCCAAGGATGCAGGTCTTAGGAGGATGGTGTACCTTATGATCAAGGAACTCTCTCCTTCAGCGGATGAGGTTGGTGAATAATGGTTTTTACATTACGGCTCTATGCATTCAGTAGAGTGTGGAGTGACTTAATATGCGATCCTTTTCTTTTCATGGTGCAGGTTATCATAGTGACCAGCTCCTTGATGAAGGACATGAATAGCAAAACTGATATGTATCGTGCGAATGCTATTAGAGTTCTTTGTCGCATCATTGACTCAACTCTTCTCACCCAAATTGAGAGGTATATAAAGCAAGCTATTGTGGACAAGAACCCTGTTGTTGCCAGTGCAGCCCTTGTCAGTGGCATTTACTTGCTTCAGGTATGTTCTGCAGCTTTTGCTCTTACTGTATTCTGTCACTCTGGCAGCATTAGATCCTCAGCACTTAATCTATGCACTGTGCACAGACAAGTCCAGAAGTTGTGAAAAGATGGAGCAACGAGGTTCAGGAGGCTGTGCAGTCGAGATCTGCTCTTGTTCAGTTCCATGCCCTTGCTCTTCTTCACCAAGTAAGTTTGACATTTGTTTCTTCTTTGAATCTAGAGTAGACATATCCAAAATATGCTTTTGTTAATCAACTGAGTAACATAACATATGCTAACTTGTTGTTTGTCTCTTGCCTGTTGGGAGGCAAGGAGTATTTTGTTAGAGCATATATTGTTTAACACACCCCCAACTTATCTTCTCATCGATTTGACATTTCAGATTAGGCAAAATGATCGGTTGGCTGTCAGCAAGCTCGTCACTAGTTTAACCAGGGGTTCAGTTCGCTCACCTCTAGCTCAATGCCTACTTATTCGGTACACTAGCCAGGTGTGTTATCTAATTCTTCAGAGGTATATTGATAGATTATTGTATCTGAAACCTATGGCATCCACAGGTGATTAGGGAGTCTGGCGTGAACCAAGGTGGAGATCGGCCTTTCTTTGATTTTCTGGAGTCCTGTCTCCGGAACAAAGCAGAAATGGTCATACTTGAGGCTGCAAGAGCAATAACTGAACTAAATGGTGTCACAAGCCGTGAACTTACACCTGCAATTACTGTGCTGCAGTTGTTCTTAAGTTCATCCAAACCTGTTCTCAGGTTTGCTGCTGTTCGCACGCTTAATAAGGTAAGTTTGTCCACAAAATACTGATTTGATACATGGTATTTAGGACTCCAAATTGCGTTATAGTTGCCGATATATTTGGATGTCTACTATTATTTTTCATCAAAAGACTGTAATTATGTGGAAATATCTTATTTTGTTCCACTTTAATGTGTATTTGAGCCTGCAATGAAGTACTTGTAATCAAACTGAATGCAGTTTATACGTACAGTAAACAACACTCAGTTTGTGTTCATCCAGTAGACTCATGTAATATAACTGGAAAATGAACCTGATATTTCCTTCATTGATATTGACTAGTTTCATTCACAAGTTATGAAACATATTTTTCCAGTGCCACATCAAAAAGTTTTTCCTTTTCTTTAAATCTGGTTTTTTGACCATAAATTCCCATCCTTTGTATTAGAGGAATAAACCACTTAACTGGACCTATAGTCTCTGTAGGCTGTAATAGGTGTCCTGAGTTATTGAGATCAAGAAACAGAGGCCAAGAAATAGGACAGGACGTGCGGTGATGTTGTGGTTTAGGAGATTTGTTAGAGGAATAAACCACGCCATGGAATGCTGTGGCGTGAGTATAGTGAGCTGTGTGTGCGGCGTCTAGATGTGTTGGCTGGCACACTAGTTCGACTTCGTGTTTGTCTAGGTCTGTTTAGGTTGAGTCGGATTAGGAAAGTGCAGGGGGATAGAGTCAGTTTAGGGAGATAGAGGCAGAGGGTGTTGTGGACTCGGATTGCTAGTCAGTCCAGGCCGCCGGGCCTATACAACAGGACCTATACTCCCTGTAATAGGTGTCCTGAGTTATTGAGATCAAGAAACAGAGGTCAAGATACAGGCCGTGTTGGTGGCTGTAGTGTTTGTTGCCGTCTTGACTCTATTGTGCATCTTCAATCTTTGTTCGGCGATGTTGAGAGTGTGAGTGTGTTCCTCAGGTCCAACAATTTGAAATTGGAAAAACTTATTTCAGTGTGGCCTTGTTGGAATTTATTTCACATTGTGGAAAAGCTTGAGCCATTTGGAATAATGTTTTTGTGATCCCTATTCCTGGATTCCTGTCACTTCATTTGACCCTAGAAGAACCTTTTCCAGCGTGATTGGTTTAGTTATGAAAATTCATTTCCTGTTTGGAAAGCTTGAGCCATTGGAAATAATGTTTTTATGACCCTCATTTAACAGCTGACATTAATGTGTTTCATTACTGATTGTATGGAACTGAGTGCTTATGGTATTTTGACAAGATTACTTTTTATCACTAACTTTTTTTTTGACTGAATGTTACAGGTTGCATCTACCCATCCTTTGGCCGTCACAAATTGTAACATAGACATGGAGAGCTTAATCTCTGATCAGAACAGAAGCATTGCAACTCTTGCTATTACAACATTACTGAAGACAGGCAACGAGTCAAGTGTTGACCGTTTAATGAAACAGATGACTAACTTTATGTCAGACATAGCTGATGAATTCAAGATCGTTGTGGTAGAAGCAATAAGATCCTTGTGCTTGAAGTTTCCTCTGAAATATCGCTCACTGTATGTAGAATTCTATATGTTGCTCAAATATCTTTTTAATTTCTTTTTCCTTTAGTAGCTTTTCAACGGAGATTTAACTTCCATATGTGCAGGATGAATTTCTTGAGCAATATCCTACGAGAAGAGGGTGGATTTGAATATAAGAAAGCTATAGTTGACTCAATCATCATACTAATTAGAGATATCCCTGATGCAAAGGAAAGTGGTTTGTTTCACTTATGTGAATTCATAGAAGACTGTGAGTTCACCTATTTGTCCACTCAGGTAATTAACCAAAGCTGTCATTCTGTAGGCTTGTAATTTGAAAATTAATAGCTCTACTGACTGTAGTATCTGGACTTGGTTTCCTTGTCAAATCATGTACCTTATGCTGTCTATATTATTTTTTCCATCTGAAAACAAACATTTATGGCTTATGAAAACTGAAACATGTAGCTGCTGGATACATCTTATGTTTCTGATATTAAACGATCTTCACCAGATATAAATTTGATGTATTAACTACTTGAGTAGTACAGCTATGTAGAAATGCTGGATGTGCATAAGCTGAACTACATGTTAAATAGCCAATTTACAGTGAATTGTTTTTTTTTCTATCTTACTACAGATACTTCACTTTTTGGGAAATGAAGGCCCAAAAACATCAGATCCCAGCAAATACATACGCTATATATATAACAGGGTGATACTTGAAAATGCTACTGTTCGAGCTAGTGCTGTAAGCACACTGGCAAAGTTTGGTGCTTTGGTTGACTCACTGAAGGTACTTCATCTGATTTTTTTATATATTTTAAAATCTCTTTTCTGTGCAATGTGTTTTCTGCTACTGTTTTGTTGGACTTACAATCTTTTTATGCAGCCTCGCATATTTGTCCTCCTGAGGCGTTGCCTGTTTGATGGTGATGATGAGGTTGGTGGAAACATTTTTTCACTTATAATTCAATAACCTCATGCATAGGTGACTTCATCCATAAAAATATAAATCCCAAAAGGAATTCTTGCTTGCTTTGCCTTGTTTGATTCTGCATATAGAAATAGATATCGGTTCTCATCTGACATTTGATTTGTTTTTTTTCATCCTTTTCAGGTCCGTGACAGAGCGACCCTTTACCTGAAGTTGTTAGGTGGGGAAGCTACAGTTGGTGAGACTGAGAAGGATGTTAATGATTTTCTCTTTGGTTCACTTGATATTCCATTAGTAAACTTGGAGACCAGCCTGCGCAATTATGTATGCCTATCATCCTTTTAGATATGCCTGTCATTTTACTATATTTTTTATTAATGCTATTATGCATGTGCCTTATATATTCTAATAACATGTTAACAGGAACCGACAGATGTACCCTTTGATATTTCATCTGTTCCAAAGGAAACAAAATCACAACCTGTTGCCGAGAAGAAGGCCACGGGCAAGAAAGCATCAGGTCCATCTGCTGTCAGTGGTCCTATTCCTACCGTTGATGCATCATATGAGAAGCTTCTTTCATCCATTCCTGAATTTGCTGGTTTTGGAAAGCTCTTTAAGGTTGGTATAGATTTGTTTCTTTATTGAAATATGCAACTGACTGAAACACATTTTTTGTGTTTATGATGTTTTGTCCTCTATTTCAGTCATCATCACCAGTAGAACTGACTGAAGCCGAGACAGAATATTCTGTCAATGTTGTCAAGCATATTTTTGATGGTCATGTTGTGCTCCAATACAACTGTACCAACACAATTCCTGAACAGTTGCTTGAGGAGGTAAGTAACTTCTTGCTATGTTGGTTTGTATGTGTGCAGGTATTTTGAGTGTCTTTCTTAACACTTATTCCACAGGTGACCGTTTTTGTTGATGCATCTGAGGCTGATGAATTTTTGGAAGTTGTATCAAAGCCTTTAAGATCTTTACCTTATGATTCCCCTGGGCAGACCTTTGTGGCTTTTGAAAAGCCAGAAGGTGTCCCAGCTACTGGCAAGTTCTCTAATATATTGAAATTCATTGTTAAGGAGGTACGTGTTTGCAGTACGTCTGCTCTTTCTATTATTTCACTGTGTTTGGAATATCATTTTTGGAGTGTGTTGTGTGGGAATAGTTCCCTGATCAAACGAAAATAAACTGAGCCCTATTATTTTAGAAATTAGTCGTTTAACTTGATATCTGATTAGGAACCATATTTTCTTAGCATGTTACTGATTACTTGCTTTGCTGGAATTGTTTGAGTTATGTTTAATTAGTATTAGTAGCACAACCTACCTGCTTTCCCTACCCAAATAGTCCTCTTACTAGCTGTTAGTAACCATGTTCTGCCTTTTGAGGCTGAGATGACATAATAAATCTGAAACATGGATTTGTTTGCCAATTAAATGCACCTAAACTGGATCCTCAACAGTTTTTCATCTTAAACAAGATGTGGTACACATGCTGATAATGTGTGAACCGCTTCCACATTGTTCAGCTTGATCGAGCAAAGAATAATTTTTAAGGTTGACTCGTCTTGTTTTGCACTTCAGGTTGATCCATCCTCAGGTGAAGCTGAGGATGATGGTGTTGAGGACGAATACCAGCTTGAAGACCTCGAAATTGTTTCTGCTGATTATATGTTGAAGGTGGGAGTCTCCAACTTCCGAAATGCTTGGGAGAGCATGGATCCAGAAAGTGAGAGGGTTGATGAGTATGGACTTGGGGTTAGGGAGAGCTTAGCTGAGGCTGTAAGTGCTGTTGTAAGCATCCTCGGCATGCAGCCTTGCGAGGTAAGCTCAGTATTTCATGAATGACATGGTTGTATATTAATAAGACCTAAATAGTTTGATAGTGGTCTACTACTATCATTTGGACATTTGGACATGGGAAAATGGTGGCTTAAGCATTTTCCTAGGTTTCAAAAACTGGTTTTAAATATTTTTCTGACAAGGTTGGTGCCTGTCATTTTCTGTGCAATACTGGGTCACATTCCATTTTAATAATTCCTCAAACATTGAAAGAACCTTTTCAAGTTCCAACAAAATTTTGACAGTACTTCAACCAGGACTTTTGATTCTTACCACTGTGATTTGACCATTTCACATTTTTGCCGCTGGTGCTTGGTGCAGGATTTAGCATCGTCTTCAGTTATTTTCATGTTGACAGACAATCTGACATCTGACTGTTTTCCTTTTGGTTTGTAGGGAACTGATGTGGTTCCAAGCAATTCAAGGTCACACACTTGCCTACTCTCCGGTATATTTATCGGTAACGTGAAAGTCTTGGTGAGATTGTCATTTGGAATTAGTGCACCAAAGGAAGTAGCCATGAAGCTAGCTGTCAGGTCGGATGATCCAGAGATCAGTGACAAGATCCACGAGATTGTCGCAAATGGCTAAAACATGAGCATTAGAATTTTTCTTGACTCCTTTTGTTTTGGCTTTCATACTTCTGAAAGCTCGGGAATTCAATTAATTATAGTACATGTAAGCTTGGTTTCCTATTGGATCCAACTTTTGTCGCATCTCCATCCTTGGACGCAGAAAAAAAACAGTTTTTGGTTGATTTGACTATGTACAAGTTTCTTTATACATGGACAATAATAGTATATGTAATAATACTTGAGTGAAATTTTGTGAGCGTGTTGACCTTTTGGACTGTGTTAAAGCTAATGACGGTCTATGTTTAAATTGAAGAAAAGATAGATACAAGCTGACGTGCGAAGCTTGAGTCCACTCCGATGGCTCGAAATTGAAGAGGTACGCTGCCAAAAATTGATCATTCTATTTGGAACTGTGTCCTGTCTTTATTTGGAACTGCTTCCGTTTTTCCATTTCTTAGCTGTTACTCCAATTCCAATGATGAATTTGAACTGTTAAAATTATTTGTAAACATGCTGAAGAAGCAGAAATATTTGCTTGCAAAGAAGGTTGCAGCTTACTGTCATGGGTGTCGGTCGTCAATTGTGTTGGAAATAGATAGCTTGTTGGTTAGCAACACATTGAATGCTAAAGAGGATGAAAGATGGTTTGGGACCCTCATATTGCTCGTCAATAAGTTATGAAATGTTGCTACTGTGCATTGCAGGAGATCATATAGTAATGAGGTTAGCAATTTGTTAGTTGATAGAGCATGTATGGAGTCATTTACAAAAGTATGACTTCACAGCTTGACTGATGATTATGCTGTCGGTAGCCGTTAGCTGATTGTGTGAATCCTACCAGTGATTATTAATAAAGCCTAACTTTTCCTTGAAAAAAAGTTTCATGTACCCATTTAAATCAATTGTTTCAACCGTTGCAACAAGTTGTTCCAACGTTTAAAACTAATTTGTTCAACTTGTAAGATCAAATTGTTATCAGACATGAAACGGTCAGCGTGATGCCCAACTTTAACAGTATATATATATATAGGGTAAACTTCAATGGATGAATTGTCTATACTCGTGTTGAGCTGAACAGTGGAGTATTGCTTAGCTTTTTGGCTTGTACTAACTGGTTAAATCACGACAACAAATGTTAATTTGACAAGTTCTCATAGTCATCATAAAGCCCGGGTGGATCCCACGTATCATATTTTTACACTAATCTTGACCGACCAACTTCGCTTGGATCGTTTTATATGAAGACGCTAAAGCAAGAGTCATCTCCGACCTCGACGCCCATGGCAGAAACCAAGCAAGAACCGTCTCCCGCCTCTCCTCTCCACGTGGTGGTGTTCCCGTGGCTGGCTCTGGGCCACATGATTCCGTTCCTCGAGCTCTCCAAGCAGCTGGCGAGGCGCGGGGACGCAGTTGTTACCTTCGTGTCCACGCCGAGGAACGCCGCCAGGCTGGGCGCCGTCCCGCCGGAGCTCTCGGCCCGCATCCGCGTCGCCACGCTGGAGCTGCCGGCGGTCGAGGGCCTTCCGGAGGGCGCCGAGTCCACGGCTGACCTCCCGCCGGAGAAGGCCTGGCTCCTCAAGGAGGCGTTCGACGGCCTCGACGCTCCGTTCGCGGACCTTATCGCCCACCTTGGTAGCTCCGCCGCCGCCGGCGACGTTCCCGGCTTCTTGCGGAAGAAGCCCGACTGGATCATCCTCGACTTCGCGCATCGTTGGGCCTGGCCGATCGCCGAGGAGCACAAGGTGATAGACACGCAATTACAAAACTGTACTCCCTCCATTCTTAAATTGTTGACACCGTTAATTTTTTACAATTCATTTTATTTAAAAAAATTTAAGAATTATTAAATATTTTATTACGATTTCTTTTATCACTAAATGAAATTGAAACATGACATATAGTTTTACATATTTGAGAAAAATATTTTAAATAAGATGAAGGATCAAATATAACGAAAAAAGTCAACAACGCCAACAATTTAAAAACGGAGAAGACTAAGTAAAAGATACTAGTAACTAAATGTTCATTCCTTCTTACGGTTTCCCACTGTTTCACAAGATTGTGTGTGCTATGTTCCTCATCTTCCCGGTGGCATTTCTGGCCTTCGCCGGTCCCAAGCACGAGAACGAGACGCGTCCCCGCACGAAAGCCGAGGACTACATGGCCCCTCCACCGTGGATCCCGTTCCCGACCGCCCTCGCCTACCGCCGCCACGAGGCCCAATAGATGGCCACCGAGTTCCATCCCGGCGACCGCTTGTTTCACGTGCACCGCCCCAGCTGCCGCCTCATCATCCTCCGAAGCTGCCCGGAGGCCGAGCCGCGCCTGTTCCAGCTCACGTCGGAGCTTTTCGCGAAACCGGTCGTGCCCGCCGGCCTCCTCCTGCCAGACGACGACGCCAACGCCGCCGCCGCCGCCGACGACGACGATGAGTCATTCCTAGCCACCATGCAATGGCTGGACG
Source organism: Chloris gayana (assembly GCA_031894775.1). Classification (NCBI taxonomy): domain Eukaryota; kingdom Viridiplantae; phylum Streptophyta; class Magnoliopsida; order Poales; family Poaceae; genus Chloris; species Chloris gayana. Next base: position 26,153 of record JAUNZO010000261.1, on the reverse strand, counting down.
CGCAGCCCAGCCGGTCGGTGATCTACGTGGCGCTCGGGAGCGAGGCGCCCGTGACGCCATCCCACGTCAGGGAGCTCGCGCGCGGGCTGGACCTCTCCGGCGCGCGCTTCCTCTGGGCGCTGCGGCGGCCCGTGGGCCTCCTCCCGGACGGGTTCGAGGCCCGCGTGGCCGGGCGCGGCGTTGTGCGCACCGGGTGGGTCCCGCGCAGGTGCGCGTGCTGGCGCACGGCGCGGTGGGCGCGTTCCTCACGCACTGCGCGGCTGGGGCTCCACCGTGGAGGGCCTGTTCCGGTTCGGCCGCCCGCTCGTGACGCTGCCGTTCGTCGTCGACCAGGGCCTCGTCGCGCGGACGGTGGCGGACCGGGGCGCCGGCGTGGAGGTGCCGAGGAACGACGCCGACGGGGCGTTCAGCGGGGAGGACGTGGCGGCGGCGGTGCGCCGGGTGGTGGCGGAAGAAGAGGAAGGCGAGACGCTCGCGCGCAACGCCAGGGAGCTGAGCAACGTGCTTGGGGACAGGGGTGATGCACGAGATATACGTCGATGGGCTTGTGGAGCATCTCCACCGCTACAAATAGTTGAGGATATGCATGGCTGGTGATCGAGACTCCGGGGGTGAACAATTTTTTTATAATCTTGTGTTAGTGTTACACAATACTTCTCCGTTCTTTTTTGGTTGACGCTGGTTAGTTCAAATTTAAGTTAGCCAACGTCAACGGAGAAGTAATGTTTTCTGCCGCTACGAATGTTTGGCAAATGTTCTTGTTTGTTAGTATGCAGGGGTTACTTTTTAAAATTATTAGGTTTATATATAGTGTTTAAGGTCTTATGAAAACGTTTAGATGTTGTATATATAAAAACGTAAATATAGAGTTAAAATTTACTTTGTGGTCCCAAGGTATGTACAAATTTTATTTCGAGTATTCATTGAAATTTTTGTTATTAACACTCATGTACTTTCTATATATCTTTCATTATGGAAATTTTATATTGACTTAGGAATATCTCACACTCAGGGCTTCCTAATTTAGGGTGTGTTTGGTTGGACTTTTTCTGGCTTTGTCTTTTCAAAAAAGCGGTAGTCTAACCAAAGGGGTTAGTTGTCAACAAAGCCAAAGCCAAAAGCAGCTTTTTGCTAGTTCATTTCTGAAAGCAGGTGTGGAGGTGCTTTTCTTGGCTTTGGCTTTCACAAGTTTGAAGAAATTACCTACATATATATATGTATGTATATATATACGTGTAATATACATGTTATGACTTTTATTTATTTATATACACATATCTTATATAAATATTATGTGTTTATTTATTTATGTCTTATATATATATATATGTTTATATGTATAAGATACATGTAAATAAATAAATGAATAAATATATGCTTATATGTATAAATATATATTTTTATTCATATGTATATGTAGTATAAGTATATATATTTATCTATTTATTTATATACATGTATATATATGTTATATTATATATACGATATAAATAAATATATAAATATAAAATGTATTATACATATATTTGTATGTATATATGTACGTATATGTGATGGTATATATGATGATAAGTAGGGTCAATCGGTAAATTTCGAAAAGCCATAGTTGTTTTACCAAACAGACTTTCAGCTTTCTCACATCTCATAACCCACAACTGCTTTTTCACAGCCTCACAGTCCATAGCAGCTTTTTTCACAGCCACAGCCCAACCAAACACACCCTTAGAGTGTTTGATAGGCAGTAAGTGTATTAGAGCAACACAATACATCAAATTATTATAGAACTACAATAAATGTTTTGCTTTTCAGTTCTCGCAACAAATTGTCTAAGAAGGAAGTTGAAAAACAATTTTGTAATTACAATATTTCCTAGATTCACCATCAGACAATTTAGTAGACATGAGCTAATGCAGTTAGTTTAGTAATATACTTATACCTTGGTGAAGTTGCACATGGAGCCAGGGCCCAACCTATTGAAGTCTGAAATTTTCTCCATGGTACTTATCATCATCATACATGCTGGCAACACTTGTTGAATGGAATAAGAATGGCTAATAAAGATAATCTCAATAGCTTTTGACATTGAAACAACTTGTGCTTACTGTCCTCGTGTCCTGATAATGTCTGCATCTAGAAGAAGCTCGTATAAAGTCAGACACGCCAACTGAAATAACTTTTGTGCTTACTGACGTGACGTCCTCATAATCTCCGATCCATGCCCCTCTTGCCTTTTTTTTCTTTGTTTTTCATCAGTCCAACGCCCGTGATGATCACCAGCCAGACATTGATTTCGCGATATTTGTAGTTGCGGAGCCGCTCAGGTTTATGAACAGGTTGATTAATTATTAGTGGATGATCAACAGGGCATTGCATGATGTGCTAAAGTGATTGTACTTTTCGTCTCCTTCAATAATGCAGTTGGCTGTCATCCGTGTCCTGTTCGTCAGATTATAGTCATTTTTTCGCAACTGATCCAATTGAAGAAAAAAAACAGAAAAAAATCTGGCGGTTTATAGTTCTACTAACAAAGCAAACTGACCAGCCGCACCACCAAAATCTTCTCAATACAGCATGCATGCGTTATCGAAAAAAAATCCAGCATGCATGGCCAAGAAGCACGAGAACGAGGCCCACAACCGCACGAGGCGCATCGTCGGAGCTGCCGCCTGATCAAGTCATCATCCACCGAAGCTGCCCGGAGGCCGAGCCGCGGTTGTTCCAACTCACGTCACGGCTCTTCGCCAAGCCGGTCGTCAGTAGGGACCCAGGATTTTTTCAAAGGCATGCCACAACAAAAAATTTTATATACAATTGGGTAGAACCCATATATAATATGATTCAAATAAATTAAATTTACTGAGAAATTCGGTAAACAAAAACAAAAATTGCATATTATGTCTTCAATTCATCAATTAAGTGTCAGGTACATATTACAATAGTAATAGTTTGTTGCAAGTGCCTACAGTCTACATTTACGGCTATCTTTTGTCACTAGATAATTTTGAGAGGAAATAAAAATAAAAGTTAATAAATATCTCATGCCATTTTTCATATATTTCATATTATATTTATCCATAGCCACATGAATTTTATTTTTGATTGAATAAACATTGTACAAAGCCAAACACATTCACATAATGCAATGGTTTTGGTATATATGATAAAATTGTGGGTTTGAATTCGTGTTGGAAAGGATCATTTGTCTTTATGTTTTAAACATGGCATTTTTGGTGAATCAATTGTAGTTATAAAGTGGACATGCACTACTCATCTAACCCCAACCGTGATCAATGATCTAATATAAATTGTATTATGTTACAAAACAAAGTAGTTGTATATCTTACTTATCATAGCACTATAAAAATATCAAAAACAATCCAAGAACGATGATATTGTATGATCTCTCTAATAAACTTATGTCTAAATATCTTTGAGAATTAATGATAATCATCATTGGAAAATACTTCAGATGAACATAGGGGCATGTGTCCACCCTAGGTTTTTTAAAATTATGATTAAATATAAATATTGAATGTCCGATTAGACTATTAAACATGCAAAACTAGTTGTAGATATGTTGTCGAATCATAAATGGAAGTACATATATAACAAATTTTGATAAATTCATCAAGTTATGTTAAGCTTGTGGAAATCAATTCCTTGATATGTTGCATCCACTGATAATGGAGCTACTCACCTTCGTCGAAGATTGAAGTTTGAACTGGGAAGTGCTCTTTTGGAAAACACTTTGGAACACTTTGGAACGCAGGGAGAACTACTTAGGGGTGATTGGTTGCCTTCTCAAACGAGCCAGGCTCGTTCCACGGAACCAGGCTCCCGCAGGCCAGTCCCAGTCCATGCAAGACCAACATGATTGGTTAGTTGCTCTCATTCGGCCAGGCTAGGGTCAGAATTTGTTTGGTTGCATGGATGTACCGGGACTTTAAAGGCAACATGCAGGCTAGTGCATCTGGCAGGCACACAAGTTGCACCTCGCGAGCCAGGCCCGCGAGAAACGGACTCGACTTGCGTTTCCGCGGAGCCAGGCTGAGCAGCATCTCTTGCATGCGACTAGCCAGGCTCACGCCTCCGTTCACCCAGCCAGTCATGCGAAAATTGCATCCGGTGAGCCTGGCTCAGGCTATGCAGCCATCCAATCTCACCCTTAAAGAAGAAAAGGTGGCCGGGCTTAGAATGAGGGGAAGGAAGGAGTCGAGGTGGAAAGTTGCTCCTGCTTTTTTGAATATGTAAAGGGCTGGTTGAGGTGCTGCCCCGCCCTGCTTACTCTCGGTTAGTTTGGATTTCACCTCAGGATTTGGTTGAAGCCTTGCGCAGAAAAGATGCTATGCCCCCACAACTAGTTGATTTGATTTGATTTGTATGGACATGTACTTCCATGCAGACAGCGAAGATCCAATCTATTGGAGCACGTGGACGCCTGGACCATCAATATTGAATGCTAACGACAGTGACTTGACACCATCTACAAAAGTTCACCTCACTGTTTTGTGTCCATGTGAAAACTAAAACACTCTTCTCCATGAAAATTTAACACTTTTCTCTATCCATGCATGCACGTAGTATAGTAAACTTTGCAAGTATAAGCTTGAGAAATGTCTTTACGACACGTCAGTGCGTCGATCTAATTAATAAATGACAATAATATCGTTGTTGTCACTAGCTAATATGGACAAGTGCATGCAAAACATCATGCACATACTGAATTATACTTGCCAATTCAATTGTAAAAATGAAAGCAAGAAAAATAAATTAAAGGTTCACCAGGCAGGGCTAACTCTGAGCCAATTTACAGTTTGTAGCGCTGCAAGTTGTCGACGAGCTCATCGATGTACCGCTCCTGCCTTATCCTGTCGCCGGCCACCTTGTGCAGCTCCCTGGCGTTGCGCGCGAGCACGTCCCCTCCTTCCTCCTCCGCCATCACCCGGCGCACGGCCGCCGCGACGCCCTCCCCGGTGAAGGACCCATCGCCGGCGTCGCTCCTCGGCACCTCCACGCCGACGCCGCGCGCCGCCATGGCCCGCGCGATGAGGCCCTGGTCGACGATGAAGGGCAGCATCACCAGCGGGTGGCCGAACCGGAACAGGCTCTCCACGACGGAGCCCCAGCCGCAGTGCGTGAGGAACGCGCCCACCGCGCCGTGCGCGAGCACGCGCACCTGCGGGACCCACCCGGTGCACACCACCCCGCGGCCCGCCACGCGGGCTTCGAACCCGTCCGGGAGGCCCGCGGGCCGCCGCAGCGCCCAGAGGAAGCGCGCGCCGGAGAGGTCCAGCCCGCGGGCGAGCTCCCCGACGTGGGCTGGCGTCACGGGCGCCTCGCTCCCGAGCGCCACGTAGAGCACGGACCGGCGGGGCTGCGCGGCCAGCCACGCCATGGTGGCCAGGAAGGACTGGTCAGAAGAGGCGACGTTGACCTGGTCGGCGTCGTCGGGCAGGAGGAGGCCGGAGGGCACGACCGGCTTGCGGAAGAGCTCCGTGGTGAGCTGGAACATGCGCGGCTCGGCCTCCGGGCAGCTGCGGTGGATGATGAGGCGGCAGCTGGGGCGGTGCATCTGCCAGAACCGGTGGCTGTCGGACACGCCGGACGCGTTGGGCCGGAACGCGGCGGCGATCCACTCGGCCTCGTGGCGCCGGTAGGCCAGCGGCGAAGGGAACGGGATCCACGGCGGCGGGACCATGAAGTCCTCGGGATTGGCGCGCGGGTGCGCCTCGTTCTCGTGCTCGGGGCCCACGAAGGCCAGGAACGACACCGGGATGATGAGCATCATGGCGCAGGCAATCTTTCATTCCTCGCGGCAGAGACATGACGGGATTAACAAAAAGAATTAATCACTTTTCTCTTCAGTAAATCTGTAATTATATTGCTAGCTGCTAAGAGCTCATCAAGTTTGTCTATCACCTGATGTTCCTCGGCGATCGGCCAGACCCAGGTCTGCGCGAAGTCGAGGATGATCCAGTCGAGCTTCCGCGAGAACGCCGCCGCCACGTCGGTCATCGCCGCCGACACAGGCCGCCTTTGCGACGAGGTCAGCGAACGGCGCGGCGAGGCCGTCGAAGGCCTTCTTGAGGAGCCCGACCTCCTCCTGCGGGACGTCGGCCGTGGACTCGGCGCCCTCCGGCAGGCCCTCGACCGCCGGCAGCTCCAGCGCGGCGACGCGGATGCGGGACGAGAGCTCCGGCGGGACGGCGCCCAGCCTGGCGGCGTTCCTCGGCGTGCACACGAAGGTGACGTCGTGGCCGCGCCGCGCCAGCGGCTTGGAGAGCTCGAGGAAGGGGATCATGTGGCCGAACGCCAGCCATGGGAACACCACGATGTGGAGAGGACTGGGGGAAGATGCTTGCTGCCTGGTTTCTGCCATGGCTACTGCTTCGTGGATAGAGCTAGGTTGGATATCATCTCACTTCATGGATATGAGACGCATGGGCCTATAAGAATCAACCAGCCTTGTTTGTTTTATATGCAAGAAAATAGTAGAGCGATCCGCACGAGCCACGAGTTTGTCTGAGATGCAGCCAATAGTAGTGCCATGATTGGTTAGTATGATATCTCTGCAGTACTCTCGTTTAAGACATCTAGCTACTTTTTTCCTGTAATTAAATTCAGATTGGAGCTAAATCAGTGCTAATACGTGTATAAATTACAATCGGTTCACATAAGTGCAGTCGTCAAAACATACAAGCAAACTATCCTTTTCAACCGAGTTCAACCCGGCCTCACAACCAGAAGTCCAGAACCAGTTAACAAATCTAACTTTACGACCATGACCTCTCAAAATCATCTCACTCCTTACTAGTGCTGTACACCCACAACGTTATTACCTTTGGCAGTCATCAACAGTATACTATGATACCTAAATCCAAATTGACAACTCAATGCATAATCATTAATCAAATACTCCCATTTTTAAAATTATATTTGACCTTCAACAGCTTCTAAGTCGCCGGTGATGGTTGGATACCGGTATTGGTTGGAGTTAGTATTTAGCCTAACTGAAGCAGTTGCTGAGTGGCCAGCACCATCACCGAGCCTTCTCAATTCCTTACGATAGCCAACACCAGATGCACTAGGGGCGCGTTTGGTAGCAGGGAGATGCAGGCCGAGGTGCACTTGGTCTTGTTTGGTAGCCTAAATGAGCATCTGGACCAGGCTGCGTGGATGCAAAAGGGGCCTAGAACGGCGCACCCAGCACCCACGGATGCAGTCGGAGCTAGGATGGCCGCGCGGATCAAGGGCTGAACGGCGCACCCAGCACCCACGGATGCAGCCAATTTTGGCCTTAGCTCCAGCGCCTGGTTCGGCCTGAGCTAGTGGTGTGGTTTGGCCTATGCTCCCTGCTATCCAACCTGTCATCTAGCCTACCAAACAAAAGGCCAACTCAACCAGGCTCCATAGCACCGAGCTACCGAACACGACGTCGAAAGCAGCAAACAAGCAAGCCGAGGCTATCCTGGCCCGGTGGGTACCTGCATCTGGGCTGATGCAGGCTACCAAACGCACCCTAGCTGCCTCTTTTACCACACAATAACAAGCATCACTCGCATTGGAATCCTCAGCCAGCAAAACTAGTATTTCCCTCCCACTGCAGAAGTAAATTTGCTCCGTTTACAGCTACGTTTACAGTTGACGACTGGCAAGCAATGAACGAAATTTCTAATAAGCACATTTTGTTAAGAGTTCAATTAAATAACAAACCGAGTGCAAGTGTAAGGCATGACAACGGACGAACACTATGGAAATTATACTCTTGAGGAACAAGATTGAAGCAAAAAATAAAAACATAGCATGGAAGAGAACGCAGGACGAGGCCAATATGAGCCCACCAATTCAGATAAAAACACAAGCCAATCCCTAGTACAGTAGAATCAAATAAACCAGAACCCAGGTGAAGGAGACGTTTCCCAACACCCTAACTCATCAGTAGCTACTACAAATTCCAAACGTTCATTTCACCCGTAGGAAACCCAATTGATCACAATTGATTCATCTTAGATCAGTCCCAAGAACTGAAGCCACCCCCGCTGCCACCACCACCACTGTAGCCACCACCATACGCTGATGAGCCCCCATATCCACCGCCTCCACCACCTCCACCATACCCTCCACCACTGCCCCTGTCTCTCCGGAAGTCACGGCCACCAAACCTAGCACCACCACCTCTACGGCTTCTGCCTCCACCACCTCCTCCATAGGCTGCGCGGGCAGCATACCTTTCAAGCCATTGAGGGACCTCCTGGTTGGCCTCCGTCATGAGCTCCATCAACGACCTTGCAAGGGAACTGTTGCTCTCATTGAAGAATGCCGTTGCCAGGCCAGATTTCCCTGCACGTCCAGTCCTTCCAATCCGATGGACATAATCATCAATATCATTTGGGAGGTCAAAATTTATCACATGGGCAACATGTGGTATGTCAAGTCCACGCGCAGCAACATCAGTTGCTACAAGGATGGGAGTTGCTCCACTCTTGAAGGATCTTAGAGCATGCTCTCGTTCCTGCAGTAAGATCAGTCAGTACTATGGTCAAGCAGCATTCTATATTCAAAAAATGGGACCATGATTATTTTGATTGTATTATATTCAACTAACTCAGTAAATCATGAACTGTACTTAAATGATTCACATTCTTGTCCAAAGTGTACAGGATGGCCAAAAATGGGAACGCTAGGATTGTAATACTTGCAAATATAAGCAAAGAGTCAAACATGATCTGGCAAGCAAACAAAAATGGAAACACGAGGATTGTGGTACCAAAATACTTGTGAAATGATCATTACCCAACACTGTAGCAAAATATCTGAGTGGCAAAAGGTTGCATGCAGACAAACTATTTTAAGCATGCACATAGGAAACAAACAAGGAACAAGGCAAGCTCAGCACCATCTCACCTGTTGTGACCTATCTCCATGAATGCTAGTCGCAGGGAAGCCATTTCTATAAAGCCAATCCTCCAGAGCATCAGCTCCTCTCTTTGTCTCAACAAAGACCAGGGTAAGAGATTGCTGCAATATAGTAAAAATGGATTTAAAACAGAAAGAAACAACACTTTTATTCATGATATAAATATAAGATAAAAGTAAACAGCGAGTTTATGCACTAAAGCAAACAATATTCTTCAAAACAACCAAGAAAAAAATGAATGTACCTTCCCATGTGTACCATTAGCCTTCTGTGCATGAAGAAGATCCATGAGGTAGCTTCGTTTGTCTGCATCAAGTACAAACTCCACTCGCTGAACAATCAAATCGGTACTTGAACCAACTCTCCCAACAGCAAGAAATATGTAATCAGCAAGGAAATCTGCAGCCATTCTCTGCATAACAAAAAAATTCTCTTCAGCATATAGATAACCAGAAAATGTATTACAGGAAAACAACTACACCCTCCCTCTGGTTTTGAAATGATGATGGCGGGTAGTGCAAAAACGGAGGGAGTAATAGTACCATGTCTCACACTAGCACAGTATAATTGAATACCCTACGAAAGTACTAAACAAAATACATAGCTGGCCCTTCAGAATTTTTTCCAAACATTCATAATAAATTTTGAAGCACATCAATATCATTTCATCCGATACATCAAAATACTAAAGATTTGAACTGGACATTAGAATGAGGATCAGTAAAGGCTAATATAAAACAGAAAACTTTGGAGTGTCCCCTAAAATCTCCTTTCCCACTACAAGAGGCTAATACCTACAAGAAACATACTAAGTACGCTGATTAACAAAGTCACACAGGTAGGAACTCTAAAGATGTTTTTTTTATCTGTTGTAGCCAAGTCAATGCATAGTTAGGTTTCATGGTCCACAAGATTAGTTACTGCATTCTACTTGTAGTCAGAGCACACGACAAAAAAAAAAACAATTTTAAGGCATTGTGGCACCATGTGGGAATGAAGGTTGCCTTGCTGTTTCCTATGGTGTAAGGTAGGGCCACACCTAGACACATGAGCAATGACTGGGTAACTGAAAGCAACGCCATAAATTTTTATGTACCTATGATACTGGGAGGTTTTAGAAACCCTGACTTCAATCACATACAATGCTAATCCTTACATAATGGCAGTTAAATTAGGCTGTACAATAATCTAGAACTGATCTTCCTTACAATGCACATTCCCAACACACAACATCATGAAGCAGAGAACAAAAACAGTACACAGAATTTAGCTAAATGTTTGGACATAAAGTATCAAGCTGCTTCTTGAGAGTGAAAATAACCAAAGATATTCATAATATTAAAGCTTTAATTCCCTCCCTAATAAGTAATTTCCATTTTGAACAAGCCAATATTAAAAGGGCAGCCCGGTGCACATAGCTCCCACTTGCGCAGGGACCAGGGAGGGGTCAGACCACTTTACTGTATTTCTTGAACAAGCCAATATTAGTATTAGTGTATTAAAAAATTAGTAGCTCCAATGAGGTGATTACGTGATTTTCAAAAGATGAAGCATTTACAACCACAAATATAGCCAATGTAATGTAACTCAGAAACTACTGATTCAGACCTTTGCTGTGAAACCGCTTCATGCTACAAAGAGGAAAGGAAAAAGATTTTCGGATCATCTATTCAAATATCATGAGCATATCTTGAATCACCTAGTATATACTGACTAGAACAGTTTTTTAGAAAGGCAGGCAGAATGTAAGCTATTGATCATCAATTTCCCTGTTGCTTGAACTATGTGAAAGCCCCAAAACAATGATACATAACAGAAGACTGTAAATAAAATAAAATTGCGGGGCACAAAGCTCAGGCAGGAACATACCTGTATTTCTTTTGGAAATGTAGCGCTAAACAACATGGTCTGTCTTTCACCACGTGGAGGCATGTCCATCTGCTCAACAATTTTGCGTATCTGTGGCTCGAACCCCATATCAAGCATTCGATCAGCTTCATCGAGAGCTAAATACTTTATATATTGCAGGGAGACCCTAGCCCTCTCCAACAGATCCATTAAACGACCAGGAGTCGCCACAAGGATGTCAACCCCTCTCTCTAACTCCCTCAGCTACAGTTAAAGAGTACAAGATGAATAAGCATGATATAACATGGCAAAAAATATCTTATGCTAAAAATCAACAACATTTAGAATCTTATGCTAAAAATCAACAACATTTAGAAGTATAATCAGGAATTCAAGTATAAGCTCACTAAACCTGCTTTGCATTGCACATTCTCCCAATGCATGTACATTTACTGACAAAAACATTCGCATGATTTTTGAAAAATAATCAGGTGTATCTATATTACTTAATTCTCTGATGGTAAGTTTGCACCCAATTGAAGTGCGTGTAATTCTCTCGTGATAATTCTCTATTGTACTGTGACATTATACTATGAAATCGGATTACATTAAACAGTAACAAGGAAAAAAATGTCATGGTTAAGAATAGACCATCATCCAACAAGCGACACTTCGAGCATATCAGAGTTAATATGTTAGTGCAGCATGTGTGCAAATAAGGTACAATAACCAGATATCGCAAAATGTAAACCTGGGGCACACTAGACCTCGGGCACACTAAAGGCAAATCATGCAAGAACAAATACCTGCTGAGTTATTGGTGCACCTCCATATGCAACCACAACTCTGACACCGGTCTGATAGGCAAACTTCCTTGCTTCCTCATGGATCTAATAAGGCAGCAACATCACAAGGGGAAAAAGATTAGAAGTGTACAATGCAGAAATTTACTACCAATCTACAAGACAATAGCAGGTTACATACTTGGCATGACAGCTCCCGAGTAGGAGATAAGATCAGTGCCAAAGGATATGCTGTCCTTGTACTCCGTGACCTTGGGGGTGGCCTTGACTTCAAGATGCCACTGATGATTGGAAAACAGAAAGCTGCCGTCTTCCCAGACCCCGTCTGTGCACAGGCCATAAGATCACGTCCTGCAATGGAGATTGGGATGGCATAACGCTGCACTGGTGTTGGTTTCACATACTTGCACCTCCGGATATTCTCATTCAGCGCATCACCCAAATCAATCTCGGAAAATGTGTTGACTGGTGGGGGCACATCATGGCCACTGGTCTCAACAGGGATGTCTTCATACGCATCAAAATTGATGCCTGTGTTCTCCTGGCCCTCAAAGTCAACTTCCTCGGCCTCAGCTTTGGCGAAAGGATCCGGCTCACGGTCCCTGCGGTCCCAACCCCTGAACGGGAGGAGTTCCAGGCACCACCACGTCCGGCACCGCCACTGCCACCGCCACCACCGCCGCCATAGCCCTGGCGAGGACCACCTACACTGCCACCACCAGCACCACCATTCACAATGCCAGCCCAGCGAGGGCCACCACCGCCACCAACTGGACCAGAAGGCTGTGCAGCAGCAGAGGGAAGAGGGCCACCCTGCACCGGCCCACCTGAGCCTGCCTGGGCCTCAACGCCAGGACCCACTGAACGGCCGCGGAGGTGAGGAGGAACGTAGGAGCTGCGCGTGGGGCGCTGGTTCGCAGCAGATCCGTTCGCAGCAGCAGTCGCGGGCGCCGATTCCTCGGCGTTCGCAACTGAGTCAGCCCATGAAGATCGCATAATTAGCACGGGTCACTCGAGGGAGATGCACCGCAGGTCACTGAAAAGAAAAACAATCATCACGCGAATCAGCTAAAGGTTGTGCAGGATAAAGCCAACGGCAGAAAACAAACGAGCATAAAGCAGAATCAGCTAGCTCGATGTACGATTGGCCAGCAAAGGCTCCCACGAAATCGCACTAGCCAGGAACAGATTCCACTCAGTACGATTCGACGGCTCCCACGAAACCTAACCCTAAACAGAGATCAAATCTAGGAGCTGAAAAAAAAACAGCTAAGAAAAAATCGAGCCACGGAGCTGAAGACGACGAAACCGAACCAACACAACTGCCACCCACGTCGCTGGGGACAACCAGCTCACCTAAATCCGAGCAAACCAAATCGACCCAGCCCCGAAGCAAACCCCAAACTAGAAATCACCGACGAAGCGCCTGCAATTGCGAGGCGCGAGGCAGCAAACCACGATTCCCCCACTAACTCCAGCTGCGCTAGCCTAAACCCCTACGAATCTGACGGCTGCGCAGCTCCGCGCCGCAACAACACGCAACCACCACAACGACAACGAAGGCACAGCAACCGCATCAGAAAACAGCAGGCCGCGCGCGGGTACACGGCCGGGGAAGGGAGGGAGAAGGGAGGCGAACCTGGTCGCGGGGTTCGAATCCGGCGGCGTAGAAACCCTAGAGACGCGGGGGAGGAGGAAGGTGAAGCGGCGGAGATCAACAAAAACAAGTGGAGAAAGAGAACGGGGATGGGCTGGCTGGTTTGTTTTGTTTGCGGGGAATAGAAGGAAAGCGGAGGAAATTGTTTTAATTTATATTTGTTCCAGGGCTTTTTCTGCTGAGCTAGCCCGCACGCAGCGTGACGGTCGTGTAAGGTCGGTTGGTGACGGGGGCTTGCGGGCGCGTGAGCCGTCGGATGGGAGATGGGCGGGGCTGATCTAGAGAAGAGGCAGTAGGCGCAGATCTGAGAGATGCGACCCCGTGCATGTTCTGGCACGACAGATCGGGAGGCAGCTTGGTTCGGGGGCAACGTGACGACGGCACATCTGAAACTGAGAGAAGATGCTGGTAGGAACATTCCAGACTGCAGATTGTTGCATGCGACCTTTTTTTAATATACTGAATTCTTTTATCTCTTTTATACTGAAATTCGATTGCTTGTATGGTACTATAACTGGGCAATCCAATCCTAGCAGTTTCTCCTGCTTTCAGAGTTCAATGTGATGCAATGTAATAGAAAAAAAACTGCAATCTCGCACCATGTCATGACACTATGACAGTCAGCTGGTCGTAGTTCTACCGAGCTTACTCGCTACCTTGGCCCACTCGCTCCTCTCTACGCCACTCAAGCTCCTTCGTCTCTATGCTCTTCATTCGCCTACCGTTGCACGTCCCGATCGCCGCTCGAGCTCTTATCCCCCTTCACTCCGTCGCGTCGACAATCGGATCTCCACCACTAACCCTAGCTCCGCGTCATCATCGGACCAAGCGGCTAGCACATTATGATCAAAGCCCTTGCAAACCATGCCAACCACTACGCCCGCAACATGCTACAACATGACCCAATCAACCCATGGTTCGCCGCTCGAGCTCTTATCCCCCCTTCACTCCGCCGCGTCGACAATCGGATCTCCACCGCTAACTCCGTCTTCGGCGTCATCACCGGGCCAAGTGGCTAGCACATTATGATCAAAGCCCTTGCAAACCGTGCCAACCACTACGCCTGCAACATGCTACAACATGGCCCAATCAACCCGTGGTTCTATGGAGCGCTCTTTAATTTTCATACAAAAGTAACCCACAACACCCCACCCATTTAGAACACTGGTGGGTTGCAACATGAGTCGATTGGCTTGGATGGACACGATAGAGGGGCCAGTGGCATGTTGTGGTTGGATAAATGAAATTCAAGTTTTGTACAAATTTTAAATTAATTTTTCTCTCAAATTATAACATCGTTTTGACTTTGTTTGAACCATTAAGTTCTTTACAATTAATTCAAGAGGACCAGATCCTACATGTACATGTTTTTCAAAAATATAATTTTTTTTGAATTTGAATTTCTTGAATTGTTCTAGCAATGGAAATGAATTGTCCCAATAATAACAAATAATTATTCCAGTAGTGAAAATTAATTCTCCCAAAATTTATAAAATTTTGAAATTTATAAAATTTATTTTATTGGAGTTTCTTGAATTGTTCTATTAGTGAATATCCATTGTTCCATCAACGAATATCAATTGTTCTAGCGGTAGAGATTCATTGTATGAGTATGAAAGTATTAAATATTTATGATAACATGATATCTAAAATTATAAATTCATATATAATATATATTATCCATATATTTATATTAAAAATAAAAATACAAAAATTATCCTTTTTTGACACATGAGCCTTGCTACGTATAAGCTACACATAGGACGGCCATAGTCTTCCATTCGCCTCAGTTATCTTATAATGACAACTCTATGAGGTTAGTTTCAGGAGTTCTCAGTGTTAATGCCCATAAGCGGCCTACTACTTTTATATCCTTGTAGTTCAGGAGGACTTTGTTTGTAACATGGGAACTAGTTCCCCTCTTGTATTCTGGATTCACTTATTAATATATTCCGAGTACGCCTTTAAAAGAAAAAAAACCCGACATGCCTAGCAAAGCGGACCGTTCCAGGCAGCCCAGATGCACATTTAAACATGATAGACAGCCCTGCTCGACCATGTCAATAGACTGTTTTCCCACCCTGCTCCAGGCAGCTGCGCCACCGCCGCTGGTGACTGGCCGCCGCACCGTGAACCAGCTGACTGCAGCGGAGCTGAGCGAGCGGCAGTGCGAGTTTCAACGATAGGCGATGAGATGATACTAAAACCATAAAAGTACCAATTATAAAACGATGATTAACTGTATGAGCACGACAAGAATTCATCAAACTGTCACATTAAACAGTACACATGCCTATGGATTCACAAGTACTGGTAGTCCAGGTTGATGTTTGACACCAGGTTCACAATCTTTGAGCGTTCTTTTTCAGCCAGCTCAGGCCTTAGGACTAACTAACAAAGGAGGTTTCCTAGTCAAACCTCCAGTTCCATGGATTTAGTACCCCTGCTTCACCCTTTCCTCGTACCTGTTCTTCTCATCCTGAAAATGCAAAGCTCTGAATATCAGCAGCATATACTACGCATGATGGCATGAATCATGATCCTCCTCAATTTACAGATTGTGAAAAGGTATCCTGTAGAATCGATAGTGTACATTGTTCAAATAGAGTATTTAGCATGTAGGCTGGCAAGCACAACCTGGGAGATATGAACTGGTGAATGCAACTAGTAATGTCAAAATGAGCTGTCAACAATTCAGAAAGCAAAATAATAGCTAAAAATGCAAAAAAAAACATAAAAATGCATCACGAACTGAAGACTGAATGGGTAGGCACATACTAAACTAATAATATTCAAACATACAATATGATTTATTGGTTCTGTACCTATACACAGCTCCCTGAACATTGGCATAAATTTTCTTTAGTGGTCCAAAGTATTGTACATGCAATTTGTAATATCGAAATAACTCAGTAGTGTGCCCTAACTGGAACATCACAACTTTGCAATAGTAATGCAATAGCTGTAGATTAAACCCTTTGTTTTAGCAGGCATAAAGGTTACCTAGACATTGATCTAAGCAAAGCATCAAGAACAGAACACCGAGAAACTTGGCATGAATTTCATAGCATACTTTGCTGATGACTTTAGTGTAAGCATGTCAGTGTTAATTGATCCAAACAACGAGCAAATGCGCGCACAGGGCCCCTGTAATCTTCTTTAGCCACCTATGTTTTTTATAAAAAAATAGAGAAACAATCTTTGAAACTAATATGGGTGCTCAATGCTCACAGGTAAGTAGGAAGATGCCAGGCAGCAACAGATTTAATTGCTAGATGCATATCAAAGCTTGACAAATATTTGGATGTTAATTATTCATTCTTCCCGAATGAAAAGAACAACAAGAAGGAAAAGGAACTAGTGCGGAAATAAAATCTACTTGTAACAGCTGCTACCCACGAGTGCTAACAGGGAAACAAAAACATTTCTAAGGTTCTGAAGAGTTAGTGCCACTGAAGGAATCAACTAGCCATTCAGATTGCCACAGGCTGTAGCTTAATTACTTTTTGAAGGTCAGGTTGTTATACAGCCACACAAACTTACCAGAAATGCAACAAGAGCAGACTCTGACATGTACCTCTTACATTCTACTCTTTATAAATTCACCCCATGTCAAATAAACAACAACAACAACATAGCCTTTTGTCCCAAGCAAGTTATAGTAGGCTGATAATAATTTTATTATTAATACTTCATATTTCTACCCAAATTGACCAAGCAACATCAAAATATATACATCAAGCAATTATTTATATCCAGATCGATATACCCACATGTGAGACCTAGATCTGAAACATGTCCCAGTGCAAACTACCAAGTTTTCATACTGCCAAATGTCATATCATGCAACCCGAAAAGCAAAGCTAATATCAACATACAAGATATCCATGATCAATTTTTCCTAGCATTCCAAATAGCCAACTTAATTTATGTGCATGTGTTTCAAATGGGAAGCTACAGTAATGGGGGCAAACATTTGAAACAAAGAAAGAACCTAAGAATGAACTTAAGGCTATAATAAGAGATTGAGCGTAGGGTGGACATGCAAATTCCTCAGGAAGCAGAAAGGTGGTATCCTTATGCAGCATCTCTAGTTCATAAGGTATTTCACATTTGCCATTCCTTAGATCATGAAGCTAAAAGGGGTTTTGTGATACGAGCACTATTGTTAAGAGGATAACCTTGAGATATCAGTACTATTGTCAAGAGGATACCCATCAATGGGAGTATTCACTATGCAGTCACAAACTGAAGGTGCATGGTTACACGAAAACATGAATTGTTTCTACAGCATACCTATCAAGTTTTTTTTATGATGCTTAATACTAATTATTTATAGCATCTAAACCATCAGCATGTCTAAATCGCAAGGCAGAAAAATAGGGTATGTACAGATGCATCAAAATACAATATGTATGCTGTTGAGTGATTTCATTAGCACTATTAAAGTTACTTACAAGTGTACTTAACAGTATATCCCTGCTTTATTTATACTGTGTGATGGTTTCGTTTCGAGTCCATAGTATGATGTACCTCTTGATGTTCCAACCACCCATTCAGATTTCCTTTGGGTGTTACAGAAAACATTTTTTTGGGAAAGTGAGATTGCTTAGTCAGCAAAATAAACTTAGCAGACCACAGATCAAGAAAAAAAAACAACCTAAGAAATAATTCCAAAACATTGAAATACCACTCCACAATCAACTCTACCCAATATTTCATAATGTAAAGACGTCCTTGTCAAATGCTCTAACACCAGTAAAAAAAAATGCTAGCATCTTTCATATACTATTTTACCCACCTAGATTAGAAAAAAACAAATATTCTCAAATACACTTGCCACCACACTATTCTCAGTGCAGACTAAAAACATAGAAATATTCCAAAGATCAACTTAACAAGTTTGATGGGTAATGACTAATGAGAATCACTTGGAAAGTGAACAAACTTCAGAACGAAATTTAAGGCTATAATAGTACTTCAAAGGAAGAAGGATAATGTCAATTCTACTGAAGATATGTCGTGCAGGTGTGTAACATGACAATCTAGCATACTCTTTCTAATGACTGTAGTTTAAGCGTGTCATTGTAAAATGCTTCAACACCAACAAACAAATGCATGATGAGGGCTTCGAGCTCTTCTTCAGTCATCTATGTTCCAAAAAATGGCTAAACAATTGATATGGTTGCTCCAACACCTATAAAACTCTTGTAATCATACTAAGCAGGTAAATCCAAAGACGCCAGGTAACTAGAGAGCATTGAGTACCTATCAGATGAAAAAACCAATAGAACGAGAACCGGAAGATTCCATTTTCAAAACAAACAAAAAGGAAAAGAAAGAGATATTTTTAATTCTTAATGGCAACAGATAGAATTCTTAGTAAGCTTATGAGATAGTCACTTGACAAGTTTAATGGTTAACATGGGAAACAAAGGTAATGAGACAGTCACATGGAACAAGAACGAATATCAGAATGAACTTAAAGTAAAGCTATATTAGGAACTCAGAGGTAGAGGAACGAGTCAATTCTACTGAAGCCAGGCATGTAAAGATCTCTAGTTTATCAAGTGGCCCACATGGGCATTACTTTAATCAGCAAGCCAAATAATAAGGGTTTAACCTCTTACTTTTTTAGTAGTGGAATTGTCAAGAGAACATGGCTTAGGAATATACAGTCACGAATTAAAGGTATATATGTGTTATAAACACATATTCTTTCTTCAATATATGCACGATGTTTTATTTCTGATGCTGAATATTCATGTCATGTAAACCATCAGCAAGTCTAAATTCCATGGCATGGCTGCTTGCAATAGTTTAGTCCTAAATGAAAAGCAAACTTTTGTGCAATCATATTTAAATTTCACAGGTCAAACAACCACCACATCTGACAATTCATAATCAAAGTATCGAATAACTTCCTCTCAAAATGTAAGAGCACCAAAGCTAGAAGTTTCTTTTGTACAATTGAATCAAGATAAATTGTGCCTTTAGTTCTCTTTTTCTTTTGGCCTTCCTATTTCATGATACAATGAGCATTATACAAAAAAGTAACTAATAGTCCAAGTCAGAATATCAGCAACAGACCTCAAAAGCTTGCTTGAGGTACTCGAGCTCCTTGTCAAGATCATTGATTGCCTGGGTGTAGGCCTGCGTCGGGGAGGACTGACTTGTAGTGTGGATCTGTCCACATATCAAAACATAGGACTAGATAAAGAAACCATGACATAAGAAAACAATTAGGGAAACAGAATTTACAGCATACATACCCTAACAATAATCTTGTACTGAAGAGGATGAGGGAGCTTATAGCCAGCAAACAACACATTAGGGTCTCTGTGAAGCTGCCTGCAGAATCTCACACACATATGAGCACTGTCAGAAACATGAAGGAAAGGAAAAAAATACAACAAAGTTAGCCGTGTACTCACATGCGAAGGATGTTGCCAATGGTGTGGTCCTCACGCTCGATGGTGAAAGATGCAGCATTCACAATCTTTGTATCCCTCTCATATGATACTCTGCACAAATAATTATCAGTATCACAACCGTAGCTTAAAAGTAACCGTCTCATGATAAAAAAAGGAAACAAAAGAATACTACAAGTCTTCATTGAATCCCTACAAACCAAAAGAACTATCAGACCTAGCATCAGGCTTATGCTTTCATTCCAAATTGTCCGTTGGACATAAGTGGCAGAAATGGCTGCCGAGTAAGAATAATCATTTTAGAGTAGGACAGGTCTCACTACTGCTACAAAAAAGGAAGAAGTTCCAAGTGCAAGAGGCAGGAGCAGAATAGTACTCACTTCTTGGTGCCCTCAGGCACAACAAAGCGCTCGTAGCGGTCTGGGGCATTCATCTCTGATGTTCAACTCTCGCTACTCCTACTGTTTACTGCAAGCCCAGTCCATCAGAGCACAAAACAAGAAGTTAGCCACAAAAGTATTCGGATTCAGGGTTCCAAAATTTGTTATCTTCAGCACACCAACCAACGGAGCGAAACAGAGTCCATCGGATTTGAAGAGCCCTAGCATTTTCCCGTACGGAATGCACAAAATCCATGATTTGGGAAATAAGGGTTTAGTGGAGGACTCAAGGACCACACCTCCGCAACGAAAACTAGCAAACGGATGATACATTCTTACTCCGGTAACGAGTTATCGAACCCGCAAGAAACTGGACGAGTCAAATGGGCGGGGAAGATTCCGATTCTAGGGCTCGCGAAGACGAGGAAGATGAGGATGCGAACGAACCGAAAAATCCACCCAACGAAACAGTTTAACGCTAGGATTCCATACCAGTAGAAGATGAATCGGCCAATCCGAGCCCCGGTGGATCCGCGGAGCACGACGATGGCCGGGGGCGAGGGGCAGCGGCAGCGGTGGCTGGCGCGGCGACGAGGCGGATGCCGGTGGAGTTGCGGTCGGTCGACGGAGCGTCGGAGGCCTTTACATCGAATGGGCAAAATTCTCTTCCGCATCTACAGGGCCCATCACAGTCCCACGCGCGTGAAGCCCACTTCGGAAGACAGCCCCAAACGTCCACCGTTGGAACTTGGAAGTGAGACCGGCCTCTTTTTTCTTCTTTTTTTCATTTTTATAACTAATTATGTAGAAAGATACACAATATCATACCTTCAACATTTTATAAGAACTATTTAATTTTTTTAAAAAAAATTCAACTTTTTCATCTAAAATATTAAATTAATTTTTCCAAATGTTGAACTAGTACATACAAAATATTGAATTTCCTATTTGAGAGATGCGCTGAATAATTTGTCTTGTATTTGTTATTTCGGAGAATAGATTTGTTGTTGGCAGCAAGATTGGCATTGGAGAGGTCCTAGCTACGTCCAATGAAAGCAGCGGGCGGAGCTCTTAGTACGGTGAGGTAGGGCGCTTGCCGTACCTTGACTTTGGCTTTAAGACCCCAACTAATTCATTCGATCTGATGTTCCGTAGCCTGCGCTGCCGTTATCAACATGCAAGCTCGAGGAACGGCGAAGACGAGGATGACCAGAGAGCTGCGAATTGTTTTCTTATTTGGGCTCTAGGCATGGGCTCACATGTAGCAAATTAGCTTTATTGGCTTTATCACGATCTCTAGCAATGAAACCGTAGTGAGACTTAAGGAGATTGTAACTGTGTCCATCTTCGACTTCTGTTGTGCTCTAGAGAAAAAAAATTGACTGCTATGACTTGCTGAGTAAGAACTGAACCCTAGGTTCAGTATGTCTCGGTGATTGATCGCTCGTCGCCGGAATTATTGTATAAGTGAAAGCGACTGCCTGGGTATTGATCTATTGTCTCGTGTGTTGAGGAATTGAGGATGGATAGAAAACGAAAGGGCAAGATAAAAATAAAGATTTGTAGAGTTGTTAGTTAATGACCTAGTGGCAGTTTCAAACACGGTAGCCCAACTCCGTCACACCTTACTTTTTTTTCGTCCTCCGCCACTGAATGAAAGTATGTTGATCTCAGAGAAAGTTTTGTGGTCATATATATACGTTTGCAGCAAATTGGACGTGAATACTGGAGAAATAGATACAGCGATCGGCAGGCTCAGCCGGATCACAAGGCTGCTCTTTGAGAATGGACCGCAACTACGGCTGATCGCAAAGAATCTGCATGCTCGTGTAAGCCGATATGTAATACGCTAACGGGCAGTTGCCGACAGACGGATGGAGTTGATGGTCGTGGGAGCCATTCGATCGTCATTTGGCGCCTTGGCGGTGGCAGCCGCTATGACTGCACATTGGCGTTGAGGATGAGAGAAGTGATTTAAAAATGGCACAGAGGTCATCATATAATTTTATTTTATCATGGTTTCGCAATAATAAGCCCAAAACAAACACGCGTTAGCGTGTTACATATTGAGTTCAAAGTCGAGCTCCTGACGGAACCTTTTGTCCATAACAATAATAATAAAAAAAGTAATTTCTGTCCCTTGGTTAATCCCGTCGAACACCACACAAAATTACAAAATTGGTCCCCAGTTCTCGATCCAAGATCTAGAGATGGCACGCTACGATGTGCAAAACAATGAAAGACTGTTGCAGCAAGATGGGCATCATCAGGGGCGAAGCCAAGAGTCGAGATCGTCGGGGTCGGCCTCCACTAATTTTGCCGGAAATCGTCGAAAATTCCTGCTCCTTCCACTTATCTTGCCTCGTCGGGGTCAGCCGACCCCGACAACTACATGTAGCTTTGCCTGCCCACAGTGGCATTAGCCAACGCTTTGTACTCGGCCTATGTAGAAAAACGGGATACAGTTGCTTGTTTCCGTGTGCTTCAAAAAATCATATTTGGTCCTAGAAAAATAGCAAAACCGCATGTAGATCGCCGATCATTAGAACAACCCGCCCAATCGGCATCTGAGAAGGCACTCACAAGCAACGACTTAGCCCGACGAAAGTGAAATCCAAGAGAAAGAGTATTCTTCAAATACCAAAGTATACGCTTTACAGCTGACCCATGCACAGTGGTAGGAGCATGAATAAATTGACAAACTTTGTTTACAGCAAACAATATATCTGGCCTAGTTAGTGTAAACTATTGAAGAGCACCAACAACACTCCTGTAGCGAGTAGAATCATCAGGACTGAGTCGCTCACGCAGCATGAAGGGAAAGCTTCACCAAAACAGGACTGTTCATGTGACTCCAAGCCGAGCTTCCCTGTCCACAGATGATGCTCTCAGGCAAAAGCGCTCCCTCACCCGTGCTCTGTGCCACGCGCGCGACGCCGCTGGACCTCGCCCTAGCGCCGCTGCTCGCCGCGGGCCCTCTCCGGCCAGCCCTGCTCGTGCGAGCCCCTCCACCGAGCTCGCCATACCCTAGGCTGCATCCCCACCAACTTTTAGCCCTCGTGACGCTGCGGCTCGCCCCCAGCCGCACCTCATCGGCGCCGGCCACCGCCTGCCGGAGCCCGCGCCCTGCCCTAGATTCAAAAAAGGCCAGTGGCATTTTTGTAAAATAGTTCAAACTTTGTTGCATTTTAAAAAATTCATATCTCCCGATCCAAAAGTCTAAAAATGCCCAACTAAATTTTGTTTGAATCCTTGAAATGTGTACTTTCCAAAAAGTAACATGAACTCCTGTGATTCGGTCATTCAGGTAATTTTCAAAAATCATTAATTTGCAACCCTTGTAAGCTAAATAAATTCATAACTAATTAAATAAAAATCAAACAAATATGAAACTTGGTTAGAACATGCATCTTGGCATACAGGAGCACCCTGCACAAACATTTGTATTTTTGTTGCATATTGTTTCAAGCTATTGCGTCATTGGCATTTTCTGTAAATAAATTATATTAATTATGTGTAAATTATTTTTGCATGAAACTTGATAGATCTCCTGTTCATTGCCCTGTACACTTGCATAAAATTTCATGTTTAATTTTGAGCACCATAAATAATTGCTTTGCTGTCGTTTTGCTTAAATCAATTAAATGTAAATTTCAGCACATGGAATTGTAAAATTATGCTTATATTTTATTCTCCCTATATGCTCATGGTCATATTTACTGTTCATCTGACTCGTTAGTTTCCCATGGTCGGAAAAGTAACATGTTCCATGATCCTACACTCATGGTGGTTGTTTAGTTGTATTTTTCTAATTACATGATTCACTATCATCACATGTGATAATAGGTGTGCACCCTTATGTCTTAAATTTATTCATTCTCACATATGTTTTGCTTATCCCGATGAATCTGAACATTTGGTGTGTGTATACCGCATGCATGTTAGCTGGTCATGGATGTTGCTATTGCCTATGTTGTGCTCATAGTTGTTAATTTATTTAGTCAAGAAAGGTAGCAATTCATATGTAAATAAAAGTCACTAGTATCATGAGCTTGATTCACTCATTTATGCATATGGCATACATATGAACAGCACACATACATAATCATCACCATTGATCTTGTATTCTTGTGACTTATGGATTGCACTTCATTCCATAGGTAACGACGTCAAAATAATCTCTCCGGAAGAAGTCGTTGTCGATATCAACGCTTGTAAAGCTAATACTAACTTCGATCACTCCCAAGACAAGCCCGGTGCATTCCTATTAATTTCAAAATATTTCTTTTATCACTATATTAAGAATGTTGGATGTGCATTACGTTATAGGAATTGCTTGGAAATCCACTTGCATAATTTCCCCGTATATCCTATGTAGTTTATGTGGGTCAACCTACCGTTAAAAATGCTATGCCTATGATTATGGAGTCGACGATAGGGCTGGACACTCACATATTATTTATGCTACACTTGAATATGATAAATTGGTAAAAGTTGAGAACACCCCATTGTGACTCTACGAACAAGTTTGAGTTGTGTACCAAGTGCATACCTTTCTTATAGGGATTGGTAAACCTATGTAGCTTGTGAGATATAAAGTGGGCCGGATATCTCACCGATCCGGAGGTGATGTGTATGGCACGGTGGTTGCACGGGTTTGAGGACCATTGGAGAGTACATAGGTTAAGCCTTGGGCAGGTTGATAAACGGGATCGCAAAGGAGACGTGTACTTGGGATCGGTGGCCCCATGCTTAACTTTATGATGAACTCGCGAACGGTGGCCGTACGTGTTCTTAAATGATGCGTATGTCATGTGCTTGGGTCGTTCTGCGGGAAGTATAATTCGATGATTATCGTTGTTCCTCTTGGTTAATGAGTATCACTTGTTTCGAGCAATTTGCAATGTTTAGTAAGTGGAAAGATATGATTACTTGTTGTTTTATATTGATACTCTATTCTATTACAACTCTTGTATTGCTTAGTATGCTCACTAAAGTTTCATTTATGCAATAACCCTATTAATATGGCTAATTTTAAAAAATGCAAACATAAGTAATTAGGTGTTGTTTTTATGCAAATATCAAGTGAACCCGGTTAGCCCCCATGCATCTAGGTGTCGGTCTCACGTGACCAATTTGACGGGTAAGGCTTGCGGAGTATGCTAGATACTCGAGCTTTGCCACTACATGTGTATTTTCAGATTTTCCGCAAGCCGGGTTTTGTGATTGTTGTGGTAAGTTTGTGTGGAACGGAGAGGGGCTCAAAGACTGGACCATCGAATGGGTTCCTAGCTCTCCGACCCATGATGAGTGAGTCATGGCCTAGGCCGGCATGGTTTACATAAACTATCTATGTATCGTCGTGTTATGTAATCGCTTTCACACTTTATTTCGAACAAAGATCGTGGTTATGTAACTTAAATTTGCAAACCTAATGTATCTTTTATTTATATCTCAAGTTGTAATTTGAGACTTAAATGTAATGACCATGCAAATCCGTGTATATTTGTAAGTGTGATGCTATGACAGAGTTAATTCGTTAACTCTCTCCCAAGGCGATCCGTACCACACTAATCTATTCTCTAGAATATGGATGTGACACGAGTCGGGCTTTATATGTCTCAATGGAGCCATCGGATTTTCTCTTAACCTTGAAAACCAACTTACAGTCAATCAAATTACTCCCTTTAGGTGCGGGAACCAAATGCCGGGTTCTATTTTGCTCGAAGAGCCGAAAACTCATAATCCATAGCCGATTTCCACCGAGAATCAAGTAATGCTTCAAGAATATTAGCATGCTCGCTCTGTGGAGCACAATGGACCAAATGGAATTATATCATCAATGCAAATACGAGGTTGATGAATTCCATGTTGAAGTCGAAGTGCGAGGAGCCGGTGGTGGCGATGGAGACTTGAGGACAGTGGCATGGCATCATGGGGCGCATCATCGATCGCATCGGATCTAGGAGCCGCAAGAGATCTTGGACCCGGCGATAGGCCGACTAGCACCTGGTCGGTGGCAGCGGAAGACTTGGAAGGGACATGCGTCTCGGTTGTGGCACGTGGCGAGGTGGCAACACCGGTCGTGGTAGAATCCAAGCATCGACGCACATGGCA
>JAUNZO010000260.1:0-258719 GCA_031894775.1 Chloris gayana | reverse complement strand
TTGTGGTCCAGCGTGTTGGTCAGGAACATAGTCACCGCATATCCAAGTCTGGGGTCACGGGATGCGGGATCGATGTTGAGCAAAAATGGATTCTCGAGTGTCACCCGAATTGTGTGTGTTTTATCAGTTTTGCCATTGTTTGTTTCGTTCAGACTCACATGGATCAGTTGAGGGCGAGGTCATGGTGATTAGTAAATGTTGTTATATTTCTCTAACTGTTTTCAAATTACTTATCAGTCTCGATCTGAATACGTCTCTCTCTATCCTCTGAATTCCCTCATTGTTTTTCGTGTAACAATTTTTCACCTTTCCGTATTTCTTGTGCGTGGATATATTGACAAATCATATAAGATAGAGGCAGTAAAATATAAATTTCCAATGGGCATCTGAATATACAATTATGACTTTTATTATCTAGCAATCGTATAGTGGGGCCAAAAAATATGACCAAAATAGCAGTTAAAAAAACCAGCTAGGACAAATCAAATTTGGATTTCAATAGAGGAGCAATTCAATAAACCAAAAACCTTACGATAGAAATTGTGCTGGTCATGTTGCAAGTGCATATTTCACGTCATTTTTTACCATTTTGTCTAGGAACTCACTTTGCATGTACATTATAACAAATGGATGGGAATTCTATGAAAGAATGGCATTACAATGTCAAAATATACACAAAGATACATTAATGCATCCCATCCGTCAGATTTTTCCTCTAGATTTTTTTGAACTATTTATCTACTTCAATTTTTAAAAAATATTTTGAGAAAACCAATTTTTAAAATATTTTTTCTTAGTTAAAAAGTAATATAAAGTAATAGCAATAAACATAGAAGATTCACATGTATAGGGAATGCAATAACGTATATTTGCACCAAAATTCAAGTCTTAAAATGTTGGTACAATGGGATACAAAAGTGGCATCAATAACTATGTTTTCTACTATATTGTACCATAGACAAGGGCCACATATAATTTGTCGATAACGGGAGACAAAATATGCTATTATGATGTGCAGAGATAATAGCATGCTTTCTTAATGTCAGAACATAAAAAGAATTACTTATCCCGTTGCATAAAACACAAAACAAATTACAATGATACTCTAGACAGTTGACGTCAACGTATTTTTATTGGATTAGTTTAAATTTATTATTAGTATTATTTGATGCACAAAGTAAATATAAAAAATAGGAGTACAACAGACATGATCTAAAGTAATTTCGTAAGAAAGTATATCAATATAGAATGCAACAATATATCTTTGTGTAATTTACAATGTGTAATATGTTCCTATATTGAGAAAATAGTTGAAAATTATAATTCATCTTGCTATATTGTTTTGTCGACGAAAGCCATAAAACGTAGTTTTAATAGCTAAAATATTTTTTGCATTTTGTTTGGTTTGAAACCACATTATTAGGTAGTGTGTAACAGAAACTTGTTTAAACGTAAACAGATGAAATAAAGGTCTAATCCCATCAATACACTTGATTCGGACATTGTTCGCTCGGAAACGGCCTATTTTCTCAATGTGCATGGAGAAAGCCCAAGATTTATGTACCAGCAAATATACTACGTCAATTAATAATAAACTAAATATCTCGCAAGAGCTTGTGTATTGTTATTGCCAGATTGAAATTTCATAATTTTAAATAGTAAATATAGCCAGTTACCTTTTAGAACCATCAACATAATCAACGAATCCAAAACCTCTGACCTCATCTTCAAACTTAAACGCTCTTTCAAGTCTGTCAAAATAAGGAAGATAATCTTTACTATAATTATGGAAAATAGTTGTCTACATATAATAGATGAAATTTTTATTCAAAATTGTATCCCCTCGTTGGATAGACTTTCTAAGACAGTGGATGCAAAATATTAACGAACAGTTTCAATTTGCTACTTATTTAGACTAATTGAATTTCCAAGCATCACTGTGAAACGAAATATGAATAGTGAATATCTGAGATCATTCAGAAGGGCAATAAAAAACAATTGAGTAACAATATAAGGATAAATTTCATACCAAATAATCATTCATGTATGTGCCCCAACAAATTTTATCAATCAGATAATTACCGCAGAACGGTTTATACATGAGACACACCATCTTAATATTTAACAACCTATTATCTTAATATTTAAATAAAAAGCAATTCACAACTTTCCTACTATATAGTTAAAACATCTCTATAGTACATTTATGTCCGCCGCTACGGTGCATATATGTATATTGTTGTGTCACCACGTTAACCATGAATGTGATAGAAAAGTGACATACAGAAGAGCAACAGCATGTAGCTGGTCATAAAAAAGAAGAATAATGATAATATGAGCCATATATTAATAAAGACATTAGTCCTGTAAGTCACCATGCTGTATATACTTTCGAAAGTATACGTCATAGCTAGAAGAAGCTCTATCTTTAATTTGTGCCCAAAATGTCGGACGGAGTTTCTTCATTTATGATGGAAAAGGGAGACATTGCCTGTGCTCTCTGTAGTCCCACACAAATACTTCCCCGCAATTTTTTCCCGATTTTGTACCCGTAACTAACAAGGGAAGTGTTTGGTGGCAAGCGACAACAGTTGCTGAGCGGTTACTATCAACGGCTAATTTATATACGTGAACTTGTGTCCATGACTGCACATCCAAGATCTGTTTCAAAACAAACCAAGACGAACTAGTTATTTTCTAATCAGTACGCGTGCACTTAGCAGTTCGATAATACATTCACCAACTATTCTATGTACAGTGAAGGGATACCGTTATATTCCCGCGTGCGTCGACAACAGCCATGCGCTGGCTGCCACAACCTGTCAAGAAACAACCAACATGGCATCCGAATTCTCTACGCTCGGTTTTTGGATGAATGGAATCAATGCTCCAGAACTGTAAGTTTGATTGATGAAGTCATTAAGCGGTGTGTTTAATAAACCTCATCTAGAAAAATTATACTAGTTATTTTCATTTGAGAGGCAGACCTCTGGTTACCAAAGAGAATAGGAAAAAGGAAAAGCAAACCTTCATGCTTGCTGGAGCATCACAGTCCAAGCTTCCAGAAACGCTAGCAAATGAGTTGATGTCTATGGGATCAAAAGCCACCTGGTGCAGAGGATACGTATCCCTCCAGAAACTACGTACACAACTCCAATCGTTATCCCAGTCCCATAGCTTGATGAAATTGTCATCAGCGGAAGACAGTAGATAAGATTGAGTTGTGTGAATCGCAAGCGATCTTATCCTGCCGTTGTGAGCAAGAATTGTCTTTACATTTCCCAACGTGTCAATATTTGTGTACACGTTGATATGTCCCACGCTATCTCCTGATACAGCCCAATGTTTTCGTTCAATAAATTTTACTGCAAGATAACGATGTTTCTTGCCACCCTTTGGTTCTGTGTAGAACGTCTCAAATGTATTTGACTGCAAGGGAAGAACATAAGTTAACTCTAGAATTGCAAATAGTCTACAAAATATATACATATACTACAGGTTCATAACAGTTTTCCTGTGCTACTCGATTGAGTCAAGTTTCATTGAATGACCTATCACTACACGAAACGCATGCAGTAGTAGCGGGCCTGAAACCAGACTGCCGCTGCAGGCCATGGTGGCTGACGCCGCAGATCGGGCCGCTGCTACAGATGCTTTGTAGCGGCGCTGAAAATGTGACCCGTTGCTATATATATCACAGGTTTTTGTAGTGGTGGCCCACATTATTAGACGCCTCTACAAAGCCCCTCGTAGAAGCAGGTGACAATATAGGCGCTCCCGCTACAAAGCCACGCACTTTATAAAGTCCCCCTCACGCAGCTCGCTTGTTCAGTCGACCTATGGTGCCTTGAAAATGTGGTAAAATATAATCAAAATCAAGAGGCGAAGGTTTTGAGTTCAATTGTTATTTTATAAGTTTGTTCTATAAGGTAAGGGTAAATCATTCTATATGTTTTTTGTTGCTAATATTTTGAAATGAATCAGAATTTCGGATTAGAAAATTGTATGTTTTTTGTCAAAAATTGTCCTAATCCCATGATTTCTGGAGTTTATGAATTTAGTTTACATTTTTAATCTTTTATATATTTTTGTAATTTATAGATATAGATATAGAAGTATGTAGATATACATTTAGCTGATTATAATAATTTGCATTTTTTTATAAATTCATATGAATTTAATTAATATATATATTTGGATTTTCTTTTATTTTCACTAGGTTTTTGTTCAATACTGTGGATTTATCATTCCTTGTTCTAGCAATGACATTAACCAATGTGGTGCATCAATCAACATTCTTTGCAAGGCCAGCTACAGGACAGTCCCCACAGGTGGAGCTATAAAAGAATGGCCACATGTACACAATGGAATAATACCTAACTGTTGGAATATATTACGCATTGCACACATTGTTGAAGACATACAAAACACAGATAAGAATAGAGTTCCTGAGATTCGATAAAAAAGGTGCCCTACCGGCGAGAGACTCATAATATCGACCGGTGCCTTATGTAAGTGCCTACCAAAAGGAGTAGATTACCGATTTTTTTATTCTCTCCTCTTCCCTTCCTAGAATATTTAGTGGAAAGGCATTATCAACCAACGCTTGCAAATGACATAAGGGCTTTGTAACATCCCGACCAATTGAGATTATGGTCCTTAGTAACCCATGGACACTTTTGTGCATAAGGACGAGAGAATTTAGTGCCTAATGGGAGGAAGGGAAACTTATAAGGACTAGTTGTCCAACAACATCAATACGGAGTTAACCCTTTTACACTAAGCGATGACGAAAGTACAAAATTGTTGGTTGTTATATGGGGTACACTCAAAATAGGAGTCATGCCCATAATGGTTTTGACCTATGCAATTACATGTTACAAGTGCTGTGAGAGCCGACCCTCGTAGACACGGGTGCATGTAAGCCAACAAGTCCAGACATATGGTGCATGAGGCGTGCTCATGCGTGGACATGACATGACATATATGTTGGCACTAGAGAGACATGGACGTGTCTCAAAGGGAACGTTCCTAGTAGCTTGCCCAGTGATGGGTAGGTTGTGCTGGTGCTAACAAGGACATCACATCTTATAGGGGTAGGTATCTGTAACATCTCAACCTATTGAGATTAGGCCCACAGTAGTCCGTGGACACTTTTCTGCATGAAGAGGTGAGAATTTAGTACCACTTTTGTAGTCTAGTGGGAAGAAGGCCAACATATAAGCCTATATTGTACAATAACATCAACCATAGGTTAACCCTTTTACACGAGACGAGGACAAAGCGTAAATAGGTTGGTGGGTATGTTGGGTCCACTCAAAATAGGAGTCGAGCCCAGCCAGGCTGAGTGTTGATCCGTTATATTTGTATAATTTTGAAAAACTTTTCACGCAACACACTTAGGTCAGTCTCAGTGGAGAGTGTCATCGCACGAGTTACCAAGAAGAAATTCTTAAGAACCGTGTCAGTAGAGTGTCATGGTGATGACACTCATCTCTCATTTCATGACACTCCCTCTCTTCTCTCTCATACCATGTCAGCAAATTTAATGCTCATGATACTACCATGACACTCCCATTGAGATTGGCCTTAGCTTCTAAATTTTGGTAATTGCAATGAAACTCAACAAAAAGGCCTTGATCCTATGGACAAAAATGACTTCTTTATGAGAAGTTGGTTCCCCCCCACTGTGGCTTACCACCATGCCATGAGCACATAGTATATAAAAATGTGGTTTTTAACTATAGTTCCTTTCTTTCGGAAAATATTGCAGTGTGCTTTAGTTATTAAGTCTGCTAGGAAATACAATCAAGATGCACATGCCATGCCAGGTATCATTTTTAAAGTTCATGATTTTTATCTCTCTCTCTCTCTGCTACGAGACTATAAAACTACGTTAATGAAGATTAAAAGAGTTTACTCGTACCAGCTGGTTTTTCCTGGAAATGCAAACTGATTTGGCATGACCACTCAATATCCTGTAATATAAATATGCTTAGAATGGTAAGAAAAGACATGGATTAAGTTAATTATTAATTTCAAATGGCGTATGCATCGGGAACAAATCGGACTTCATTTACTTACCATGGCTGTTTGGGATGAACATCTATGGATTTCAGGCCCCCAATCATACGCAAGGGAAAACTCGGCGTAACCTATAGAAGAAGCCTGTCAGACACTGTGTCGTCGCCAAGCCTTATTTGCTAAGGTAATACAAAAAAAAGGATAAGGGAAGAAATGAAAATTGAAATGGTTATCAGAACAAAACAAGTAGAAACATGGAATTATGTTGCATTTACGTGATATATTACTTACCTGCGGCTCTACTATCTCATTTGCTCTATCCGAATTTCCAACCATCAAGGACACCTTGCTGACTTCGCCACCATTCTCCTTTATTTGGCTATGCAAATCATCAAGCAGGATAGAGGTTTCTGTGAGATTCTTCATATCTATTGTCTTGGGAATACAATTTCGGCTCCAGGTGTTCATCATCAGGATGCAAAGTTCATCTGTACTCTGATGTCGCTGCAGGTGCTCCTCCATTTCCACATAGAAAACAAAAGTGGAATGTGGCAACACATAACATTCATTTGCGCATATGTACCTTCCAGGGGTTTTCAGGATAACGAGAAATACAACTTCATCACCTGATCTGTTGCTTAGGCTTAGCAGGCGCTGGATGTATTTGTTTCTCTCATTAGAAAAGCAGCGCTCCGCAGGGTAGATGTCGATCAACCCAGTGTCAATATACCCTGGTCTTATCTGCAATAATGAACACACACTAGTAGAACAACATACTCATGGAGAGATGCCAAAGTTAAAGCGGTATAAAGATCCCCTGAATAACCACATTCATGGAAACATCCAAAACTTTGATGCCAAATGAATAAGTGCTGGAGGCCCAGACCCAGGAATCCAGGATGCGGTAGGACATCGTTTCACACGAATAACAACATGTGATAGAGGGTTACCTCTACTACATAGTCGTTTCTGAAAGAGAAAATAACCACCATAAATAAATGAAGACATCAAACGGGAGCAGGGTTCAGTCCTAGGAGTAAACAGTAGCAAAACTAGAGTTTCGTCAAGAATGGCAACGTCCAGGCTTAAGGGCTTGTTCCGCCACCGCCAGAAGGATTCTCTCACTATAATCACCAAGAGATGGTGTCGGATCTGTGACACCCCGTGTCACAAATTTTTCGAGTTAGCATTTTTAAAACCTACCTCTGGTCTAGGAGCAGCCCCAGGTGAAATATCTTTGACATGCAATATGTTTTGGTTGGTCAAATAATTCAAATTCAATTTGAATTGAACTACAACCCAAAATTCTACAACACAAGTGGGGTCCCCCAAACATACATGTTGTAGTACATGGCAAAAGTAAACTCTAGCCCAAGTTTCACTGAATTGTATTGAGGTTTAGTACCTCAATTAATTCAGAGAAGCTTAACTTTTAACCATTTTCCCTGAATTACCAGAATTTATTTAGAGGGGATTTTGGGCCAAGCTCAATGTGCATGTCACGTTCATGGATTCTCCTACCCAAGAAAATTTTCCAACCTAATGTTTTAGCTTGGGAAGTGCCTGCAATTGATTTTTCATTTTGGGAGGAAAGCACAAACGGGAAATTGGAGAAAAAGAAAGGTGCTGATGGAATATTCCTATAGGGCCCGTCTGTCAGCCGCCAAGGGTGAGCCACAGGCGTGCGCCGTTAGTGACCAGCGATGTGGAGCCAGAAGTTGCTGCTGCTAGTGACCTAGCTGACCAGGGTCAAGCTCCGGGCAAGCTCCGGTGCACAACATTTATGTTTAAGTCTTTTATTTCATCACTATATGCTTGTAGGCTTGTACTTGTGCACTAGGTGTATAGGAGTTGTGATGAAAACCCTAGCATGCAGTAGGACACTGTGTCTCCATGATTCGACGGTGCCTACGTTAGTTGCTTGCTAATTAGGGCGATGATCCGTCGAGTGGTACGGAGACCACTCGTAGTATAGGACAATGACTTTTGCACACGATGCTAAGTTTTTGAGATGAGAATGGAAAATTGGAAGCTGGACAAGCAATTTAGGTGAAAAGTGAAGGACTATAGGAGTCTTCAATGACTTTTGGACACGATGCTAAGTTTTTGGCAGGAGAGGCAGGAACACTTCACCCACGGATGACGTCCAGGACGACATCGTGTTGGGGACCCTTCTCGGGGACGGTAGGACCCGTATGGTGCTCGAGCGAAAGGTTGTCTCATGCGGCTACTGGGAAGTGTGTATGTGACATGCAGACTGGTTTCCCTTGCAGGAAGTAAATCGATTCGCATTGCTGCCCCTCGGAGTAACGAGTACCGCTTGTCCCTGTGCCGGAATGTAATAAGAGAAATATATGATGATGATTAAATTGTTGTATTTCTTATTACATTTGTTGGAAACATGTAACGCTTTAGCTTCTTGCAAATTTAATTTAATTCTTGTTACAACTTAATGGACTGCTAAAAGATGAAAGTAAGGATCCACTTATAGGCTAGTTTAGTGCTTAATTATCATACCCTCGGCCTTTGTATGTCTAGAAGTCGGCTGTAGATGGGCACTTTGACGGGTCAGTCTCGCTGAGATTTAGTTGCTCGAGCTTTGCTCTATGTGGTTTTCAGAGGAACCAGTCGAGAAGGATGACATAGTTGGAGACGGCGACGGCAGGACCAGTCCGCGGATGGAGGCCACTACACTTGGGAGTGGTACGGTCCGGATAAGTAGATGATGTTGTGCAAGCAAGGTGTTTAGAGAAAAACACCTGACTCTGCCGGATGGCTTGTGTTGTATCATCGTGAGAGCGATTGTATCTTATTTGCTTCCACTGTATTAGTTTGTATTTCAAACGTATTTGCTTCTGAACTGATGAGACTGATGTAATATTGTTATTAGGATGAATGTAAGAGACTTGTATCTTATATTCATTGTATCATGATTGTGTTTGAATGTTGAAAAAATCGGGCATCACACAAGCCACCCAAGATGATCACTTCTTCGTATAGAGCATATTGTCAAGTATATGGTCCACATATGGTTGTGTGAGTGTTGGCATTATGTGGACAGCTGACAGTGGAATCTAGTTCCATTTTATAAGAAAAATAACTGCTATGGTCTATGTGAACAGGTGCGATTGGGAAACTTAACAGTACTTGTAGTAGATTATATGCAAGAATGTTGACTAGATCCTTTCTTGCAGGCAAATCTCACAGAATTTTATGCATGGGATTTTTTCTTCCGTCGTCAACCACAAATGTCAGTGCAGCCGCTGATATCTTTTCGCAGCTTCAATTGTTTCATGGCACTGATTTGAAGCAACAATTCTTGCATTCTGGTTCAAAAGTTTCTTGGCAGCTGCTGAATTGGGGGCAGTTTTGATTTTGCAACAGTTCTAGCATTTGGAGATGTTCCATGGATGCGATTAAATTTTGTCTTCTTTGAATTATTTACTTTTTGTCTTTCCATTTCAGGGAAGGAATATATTTTTTAGAAAATGAAAGATCCCGATAATAAGTTAGTTGTCACATGTCCCATCAGCTCCAGTATTCTGGTTAAATTGGTCATTGTATAGCAACTCAATTTGGTATCGTAGCAAGAAGTATCAAGTTAAAATCATCATTAGATCTAAATACTGATGAACGTAAATCTTCTAAATTATCCTATGTGTGGGACCTTAAGAATTAACACGGGAAGATAGCTAAGGCAAGTCTATGTACGTGAACCTACGTACCTTTGCTGCAATTTCCGCGCTCACGCTAGTCCGGATAAACTCGTCGTCACTTTCAGCTTCACCAAGCATCTCCATTATATTCTGTGTATCTGGTCTCTTATTTGGGTTCGCATCTGTGCAGTAATTGCTTATCTTAGCACAAACTCTTATTTCTTCCAACATCATGTGTGTTGATGACAGTCCCAGCCTTTCGCTCCATCTCATAACCACCTAAAAATTTAAATCATTAATTAATTTAGTTTTAATTTAAGAAATGCTCATCATATTTTGAATAAAGGAAGTTGAGCAAAAATGAAATACACCATAGTACAAAACATTTGCAAGTCTAAAAATTAGTAACACTATTGCGAACTTTGGTAGATTGCATAAATTTAGTGGTGGCGGCTGATTGACTTTATAAAGCTATGATTCATGAAAATGTTGATCAATAGTTTGTCATTTCGGCAAGGACTATTCTGTGGAATTATTTCATAATTTGTGGCAATATAATTCCTTCCTGTGTTTTCCTTTTCGGGAACATACTACTTCTACTCCTTTCAAGTGTTTGATCAGCAAGCTCTACAAATCATTGATGGATTCAGATCACCAGTTGGGATCCCTTTCGTCATGGAAATTGTTATTTGCCATTTTCTTGAGCTGGAATATTTGAACTGTCAGAAATAATTGTACAGCTTCAAAGGTGAAGTCCCAGCTATGATGTGGGGGTAAAGAAAAAAATTCAAGCTAAATTTTTGTTAATTGCACAGCTTCAACAATGAAGTCCCAGCTATGCTATGGAGATTAGAAAAAATTCAAGCTGAATTCTCTCTCTCTCTCTCTCTCTCTCTCTCTCTCTCTCTCTCTCTCTCTCTCTCTCTAATGTTATAATCTGTGTCATCCTATGTGTCTGCCTTGTCGATCACATCCTTCCTAACATTCTGGGATGGATTGCCTCATAATTGAGTGCTTGTAATACGAGAATAGCAAAGTTACCGTGCATGAAGACCTAGAGCTCGATTGGTAAAATGACAAGAGAACCAACAATTTTTTTGTCTATTAGGTTATCTGTCAAAACACCGACTCCTTTGAAACTCTAAATGTAAACACTAATACATAACACGTTGATCTCATATCATTTTAGGTTTTTATAACTTGAGCTATTTCTGTCATACTGAAAATAATTTAAAAGCTTTATTCAGTTCAAACTACTAATGTTAAATGGATCTTGGAAAAATGGTTGGATTCCTTTATGCAATCATATTTTTGACAGATATAAATGTAATGCACAGACTAAAAAATATTGAAAATTAATCTGGTCGGTGTCAACGCTTTGTCATAGCACCCTGCAAATTGTTCCTACCTCTTCAATTTTACATATTTGTTTTTGCCCTGTCATTATCTCTTGGACTATAATACCGAGACTATATATGTCAGACTTGAGTGTGACCACACCATCATAGGATTCTGGTGCCATATAACCCCTGTATATAATCATTGTTTGGTTAAGGAGAAATATACCATAATTAACTTAAAGCACAACAAGAAAAACATCATGAGCTCTCTGCAGGCCAAGTTTTCCTTACACTGATCCAATTGGATTTGATGTAATGGTTCGGCTTTGTTCTTTGTCGAAACACTTTGAAATTCCAAAATCAACAATTTTCGGCACCATATTATCATCCAGGAGTATATTGGATGGTTTGAGATCTAAGTGAACAATACGCTGCCCGTGAAGGTAATGCAAGCCATGACAGATTCCCTTGATTATATGATATCGTTTTCTCCACTCGATATCATGAGATGCATCTGTAGATATTTATGGAATGTCATCAGTTTTGCGCATTGCTGTGAAGTTAACATCAAATGCAGAGAGTATAGTGAAGGCGCTCACAGCACGATGGTAAGTCCACTGGCTGGGACAGTGCCCACCCGTGTCTGACCCCGTGTATGGCACCTATTTGCATCTTTAGGCGTCTCCTTGGGGTATTTTTTTAAAATAATGTATATAGTATACCAATGGTAGAGCATATGGATCCTTACCCTCGATAAGTTTGTGCAGACTCCCTTTCGGAAGATACTCAAAGCATAGTAACCTATTCCGTACATCTGCCATGACAAACTTTCCCCCAAAATCACACAATTTCCCCTGCGTATCAGCACAATATCCAAGAAATCGTACAATGTTTTTGTTCTTCACCCTCATTAGACAACCAACCTCTTCGTTGTATTTTTCCTCTTTCATATCAGGCTTCTCGTGCAGTTTCTTCACAGCAACTACCTTCCCATTTCCTAGCAGTCCCTGCAGTCCGATGTCACATCTTTGATTTCAAAGCAGAATACATTTTTTCCTGAACCAAATTAGAACGCTAGTTGCAAACTAAATATAGCTTAGCCAGTTAGGTTCAGAGACTAATCATGTGCGCACAAGCACATTTGTGTATGTTTAGTGCTTTGTAAAAACAAAAGATGGTAAGATGACCAGTAAGTTATACCTTGTAAACCGTTGCAAATCCACCATTGCCAATTTTGAGATGTTCTGAGAAATTATTTGTGATTGACTCTAGAAGAGATAATTTCAAATGAATCGGCTCTGCATTCTCATCATCTATCATGCGCTCCAAGTGATTGCGCATAATACTTTCATAATCCATTTGCAATGAAAAATATCTATCCCCAGCAAATAAAATCTTGAGTTAGTTGTTGAGAGGTCTGGATTTTTGGAGAAATCTGAAAAATGAGAGTATTCACCACTGAAATAATTTGTTTATCTGGTATTTGCTGACAACATCGGAAGCAGCGAGGCAACAAACATATAAGAACTGGGAAGAAATGACAGTCCAATACTCTAATTAACCACAACACTTATTGAGGTACGTCTAGTTTCATTGCCTCAGCCACCTTATCTATGGAAAAAATTTACTTCACAAATATGGATGCGGTATCATTCAGTCTTCGGGTTGCCAGAACTTTTTCACGCATTATTGTACACAAGAATTCAAGAAAGTGCAACAAAGTATGAACATTTTCATTTAACCTGAATTATTAAACAATTTTATTGCTCCTTTTCTGTTTCCTCAAATTTTAATGTTATACAGATTGGGCAACCCAATTGCTTGTTTCTCTAATAGACACCTTTTCCGATTCTAATTTATAATGGGCTGGTATCCTGCTTCAAAATCGTTGTGACAAGTCCCAAATACGAGGGTACAAAGAAATGGAAAGATGCATGGCTTATTTGAAACTCAAGAATGAAAAAAGAAATATTCTACACGTAGTTTTTCTGTACCGTGGTATGTAATCTTATGTAACATCAGAAATAGGCCCCCACTGACCTTTCAACCGTGAACATTGTCAAATAGACGCCTGAGGCAGGTAGTGGCTCGCCATCTAACAACCAAATAACAAACAAGTTAGTCCAATCCAGTTCACCACCACCACCGGTATATATCTTGACAACACACACACACACCATGAACGCCACACCTTTAACCGTAATCATCACAACCAATTCATTTAGCTGAGTGGACGCAAAAGAGACAATGGAGGAAATGAATGAAATCATGTAAAGAAAACGTTTTTTTTCAAACTAAGAAAAAGGAGATAATCTTTGCTCCTTTACAGATTAGTTGGCGATAAAGTCACCTTCTTATCATCAACATCTAAGTATCTATTAGTTAGTACATTTAATTGTGGAGCGTTAGATTATTAAAGTCAATAGAAAGCCCATGTTATCCTCAAACACTATGAAAGACCTCACAAAATAAATAGACGTGGAGGCTTCCGCCACGTTACTTTATTTTTTATCCTCAGGCCGCACCTCGAATTTGTTTTAGCCTGGCAAATTTTGGTAATATCCCCCGGCACAGTCATTCCGCTGATGAGCTCCACTCTCAACTTCGAGTAGCAACGTGAATTGTAGGATGTCTGCCATGACGATGGCACTGCAAGCTTGAGCGACCAGCGGAGATGGATTCAAATCCATGAAAAAATCTCCGGCTAAGGTCTTTAGCGGTCAGCATTCAGAACAGCTAAGAATAGCTATAGCGGGCTATAGCGGCGGCTAAGCCATTTAGCGGTTTTAGAAAAAATATAGTAAAATCATTGCTTAACAAAGAACTTGATCAACTTAATTAAAAAAAAGATAGTTCATTACAATCTTCACTTGAAATAAATAGTTTCTAACAGCTAACATGTAATAGGAATAAATAGTTCACGAGAGAAACATGACTAATACAATGATACTTAATACAACAAAGTGTATTTTAACGGCTATGCATTCATTTAGCGGGCTAAATTACAGTCCATTTAGCGGCTAAAGCGGGATTTAGCCAGCTATTAGCGACTCACAATGCTTAGCGGCAAAATTAGAATAGCTTAGCGGTTCTTCTTCCTAGCAGCTATATCCGGCTATAGCGGAAGCTATAGCCGGAGATTTTTTCGTGGATTCAAATAAGCAAGGGCAAGAGTAGTGTTGCCCTCTTGTCGTTGTCTGTTGTCTCCATTCTTCTCAGCCGCGGCAGCACGGAAGATAGTACAGGGCGGGACGCTTGGTGGCTATGCTGTTATGATGACTATGACACATTATTCATCAAATCATCAGGCTACGATGGACGCTACCAAGGCATCGGATTAGCCCACCAACAGTGTTCGGTTTACCTGGATCCTACAATCTACGGGCAGAGGAAAATAGCTGCGAGTGGATAGTTTGTCAAGTGCGGGCAGAGGAGAAAGCTAACTATCAGGAAACTGGTGGTGATTAGTAGTATTGATTTTTAGCCGATAAACTAAATTGGAAATACTAAAAACAAACTATATTAGATATGTAAATAAATCCCAGCTGAGGTTAAGGAATACGTGTGCTCTTGCAATCCGAAAATGATAAAGCACTAGAAAGCATGTAAGCTTCAAATCAAAGTTCAGTAGATGTGTAACGACGCACCTGTTTGCAATGGGACGAAATGGAGAGGAAGGCATGAATTGGAACTGCATACAATAATTATATGCTACAAGACTAATTAAACTAAATCTGAAGTCTTCGCATCTGCTGAATTTTTATGGATCTCGAAGCAGCTTTGGCAAAGTCCACGCATGTGGCCGCACCTAACGCACTTCGCTTCGACAGCTCCATCAACATATTTTGCGCACTTATTGTGGGTGCAGATTAAGCAGCCCGAAATGTGCCGGAATCCAGCTGGGATGACCGCGACTAGCAAGGTCACAACAAAACACTGTTGAGAAAAAAAAGAGTGCACCGCAAAGGAGGACTTTCACGGGCAAGCACGAGGCGCTGCAATACCCACGAGAGTGAGACGAACATGTCGTCTCCGTAGCCGGTTGGTACATGGCATGTAAGGATAGATCTAGAGGACAAGAGCTCTTCACCAAGCAATTCAGCGTGTGAGTTCGTCGCCGCCGTCAAGAGCCGATCAAGATGAGCTGCTGTTCATCGTGTGGACAACCAGAGCCTGCAATTCAACTCAACAAAAATCCGTCATATCCTTTCCTTTTCCAAACAGTTAGCGTGACAGTCTTCTTGTGGTCCAGAGAGACACGTCTGCCCATAACACTAGTTTTGTTTAAACGCGTACAAACCCATGTACCTGTATGGGTTAGATACCTTCTATCTATTGTATCTTACCGTTTTGGTAGTTGGAAAATCATTTTGAGGTCGTAGTATTAATTAGAGAAAAAATGGTACAAACTCTAAAAAAAGTAAAACATTGCACTACCACACTGATGTACTGTAGCGGCAGGCCAAATGGGCCCGTAGCGGCGGTTGGGCCGGGCCGCCGCTACGCCACCGCAGTTATAAATGGAGGTTTGTAGCGGCGGCCCACCGTTAATAAGCTTATATAGGCCGCCGTTAATAACTCCTTTGTAAGGCGGATTTCATTACCAACGCCGTTAATATTTGAATACCATAAAAAAATTAAATTACAGTACATCGGAAATACAACAAATCTTAAAACATACACATATATTAATCACAAATCATTGACATCTCAAAACATTCACATGTATTCATCATCCAAATGTTTACTTCTCAAAACAAATCACAAGTCACTATCATATATACAATATACATTGTCTTTACATGAGAAACTATCAAGTCTATCAAACTACTTTCCTAATCCACTCATCATTGTCTTCACTACCATCGTTCACGAATGGTCGTGTCGAACCACACCACTCATAGAGAGAACGATGGTCTCTAGTGCTCACATTATCTTCGTCGAAGAAGCTGCCAGTAGGAAAGATAACCTCTCTCGAGCAAGAACCGACACATCCGCACCATAATCATTAACATTTGGTCCGGAGTCGGATGTTTTGGTCCTTACGGGAACCCTTTGTTCTTAAATTTTTGTAATATCTGTTTGTCCATTTTGGTTCTCTGCCATTAGAATTTCTTGCAATTGTAATTAAAATCAATAGAATGTGATAAACTCAACAAAACGCACCTGTTGGTCACTCTCTTCAACAATGACATATATATAACTGGAGAAGCTATTCGCGTACAAACAAGTGTAGTAGCCACAGTGAGACACTACCTTTCACTTGTTTAACACACTATAAAATAAAGGAAATAAGTTACTATTTTGTGAATCACACTGATAGTAGGACAACGACGTAGAGAAGTGAGACAAATGTATCTTACCGGAAATTTGTGCCGAAAGTACATATTTTTCGGCCGTCTTGGGTTGTGCGGCCCGCCAGCCTTTATATAATTCTCGTATGCGTTGCTCCATCGTAAAAAATATATAGTTAGATAAACCTATTGTTTCCGAATTATAGATGTGTACGATGATTAACTACGTACCAATCAATGACGCTCACGATGTCGGAGTAGCCCTTTTTGTCCAAGTCGAGGCTGTCGAGGACAAGAAGGTACCCATTTTTCGGCATAAGGACAGAGTAGATCCAGTGATCACTGCAAGAATGATCGTATGCGTTAGTATTCAACAAAGCCTTTCAATGCAAGAGAAGATGAAGGGACTTGTTGGAACTTACTTGTAGTTGTAAGGCGCGAACATAGAACATCCGTCCCGCCACTTGATGAAGAAGTTATAGATGTAGGTTGCAACATCGGATTTAGCTTTGGTTGTCATCTCGGCCTTGAGTTGATCTAGCTCCTCAGGCTTCATGTCCTTATACTTTGGGTCCTTCTCATTTATCTGCGGGTTGATCGCGGATTCACATACCATGTTCGGGTTGAGGTACCCGACCCTCCAATCTGGTCTATTGATTTCTTTTTCTGAACTTTCGAATTCATCCTAAATGAAGCATAAGTCAAAAATGAATGAGATTAATGCTTGAAATATGAGAATATGTACGAGAATTGATATTTGAAATAGAACATAGAAACATGGGGTTACTTACAAGCATCGTAGGGATATAAAGGTTGTGTCCACCTTATCAAGCCGGAACATATTGTGAATGTCGTTGAAATACAATCCAAGAACCGAGCCGGCTTCATCGTTGAACACGTGTTTTGGAACTTTGCACGTGATGACATCGACTCCAAGCTGCGATGCTCGCATGTACCAGTCGTGCAGCTTACGCATCACGCCCGGCAGGTTCTTGTAAACATTCTTCGATATAAGAGGCTGGACAAACATGAATGTGGGGTAATTCATGTCATCACTATCCTTAAATAAGTCATCATTGTAGGAGATCGGTTGTCGGGACTCGACACGATCT
Source organism: Chloris gayana (assembly GCA_031894775.1). Classification (NCBI taxonomy): domain Eukaryota; kingdom Viridiplantae; phylum Streptophyta; class Magnoliopsida; order Poales; family Poaceae; genus Chloris; species Chloris gayana. The sequence continues at coordinate 241,293 of JAUNZO010000260.1, read as the reverse complement.
GCGGCTTAGGAAGCTGTGGATTGCATCTCCTCTTCAATGAATCCAAGTACGCTTTAATGTTTGCTTGAGTTACGGGCGATACAATCTTGCAGCTCTGAGTCTCTAAGATTTCTAGAGGAATCGTCTTACTTGGCTCGATGACCTCGAGCTGCTCAACCGCAACCGCTAGAGACGCCTCCTTAGAGATCACCGCCAATTCTTGATGCTGAACTCCCTCTAGCAAGATCTCTTCAGAGTTAGGGAGGTTAGGGAGGATCGGGCCGAGGACAGCTTCCCCGCTGTGTCATCCGCCTTTCGAGATGCCGAAGCAGCACCCGATAGATGAGACGGTTGTCCATGTGCATATTCATCGTGTTGTCTCGCATGGGCTGATCCGTGTTCGGATACTCGGGGTGGAGAAGCTTGCGGAGTCGTGGACATGACGATATCACTACCTTTGCAGATAATGAATGTCCCGACAACGTCTCGTAGAGTCTCGATCCCGGCCTCTACCATGTTCGGGTTGAGGTACCCGACCCTCCAATCTGATCTATTGATTTCTTTTTCTGAAATTTCGAATTCATCCTAAATGAAGCATAAGTCAAAAATGAATGAGATTAATGCTTGAAATATGAGAATATGTACAAGAATTGATATTTGAAATAGAAGATAGAAACATGGGGTTACTTACAAGCATCGGAGGGATATAAAGGTTGTGTCCACCTTGTCAAGCCGGAACATATTGTGAATGTCGTTGAAATACAATCCAAGAACCGAGCCGGCTTCATCGTTGAACACGTGTTTTGGAACTTTGCACGTGATGACATCGACTCCAAGTTGCGATGCTCGCATGTACGAGTCGTGCAGCTTACGCATCGCGCCCGGCAGGTTCTTGTAAACATTCTTCGATATAAGAGGCTTGACAAACATGAATGTGGGTAATTCATGTCATCACTATCCTTAAATAGGTCATCATCGTAGGAGATCGGTTGTCGGGACTCGACACGATCTGCGGCTTAGGAAGCTGTGGATTGCATCTCCTCTTCAATGAATCCAAGTACGCTTTAATGTTTCCTTGAGTTACGGGCGATACAATCTTGCAGCCTGAGTCTCCGAGATTTCTAGAGGAATCGTCTTACTTGGCTCGATGACCTCGAGCTGCTCAACCGCAACCGCTAGAGACGCCTCCTTGGAGATCACTCGCCAATTCTTGATGCTGAACTCCCTCTAGCAAGATCTCTTCGAGTTAGGGAGGTTAGGGAGGATCCGGCTGAGGACAGCTTCCCCACTTTGTCATCCGCCTTTCGAGATGTCGAAGTAGCACCCGATAGATGAGACGGTTGTCCATGTGCATATTCAGCGTGTTGACTCGCATGGGCTGATCCGTGTCCGGATACTAGGGGTGGAGAAGCTTGCGGAGTCGTGGTCATGACAATATCACTACTTTTCCGGATAATGAATGTCCCGACAGCGTCTCGTAGAGTCTCGATCCCGGCCTCGGGTATAGGGTATTCAAGCTCGTCGTCCTCATGACCTGGGACGACCTCTTGGACGCAGACACGCACATACCCCTCGAGGATTTCGACGTTGTGGATTGTCCGCCCCGTTGTGTACGCCCAACCGCTGCAACCTTCCTCTTCTTTCCCTTGTATCCAAACGGGACATGGAGATCACAGGCTGTATCATCCGTAATGTCAGCTGATCCCGATGGCACGAAGCTGGTTGTCGGCATAGCACTAGACGGAGGCATAGGCACAAACCCTGCACCTATCTTAGCAAGCATATCTTCCGTTTCCTTCCAAGTGCTAGGGTCTGCAGGATTGAACGATCCAAATAGAGTGGGTTTCTTTTCGGCCATGAACATCGGATATTGTCGTCGCCACTCTCTCTTCGCCTTTTCTTCCATGTCTTGCTCGTACAAGGTATGCTTCTTGTACAGCGAGGGAGCAGAAGAGGAAGAGGAGAATCTTCCCTTCCACGTGGCGGACGAGGACACTCCTCGTACCCGCCCACCATGCTCCTTGCTGTTAAGTGCGTGCGTGAGCTGATCTCTCGTGATACTCGGATTTAAGAGCTCCACTTTGCATCTGCACCTTGACACGACCTTTCAAGTTTTGCAGAACTTCTTCGCCGCTGGGTCGTTCATAACAATACCTTCCTCCGTTTGATCGGAGCGAGCATAGACCCAATTCCTCGCACGCTCCTCGATACCCTCCATTTCGTCGGGCTTCCCTTCCAATCTCCTCTTCTCTTCCATCTCTCTCCGGATGGGAATCTTTTTCTTGTAACCGCCCGGACCCAAGCGCAGTTTGTACTTGTTCTTCTTCTTGAGCTCAACCATCTTCTCACTAGTCTCCAAGGAAGACTCGCTCGTCTTCTACTCAACAAACTCTTTCTAGTCGTGCTGACTTATTTTGCCGTACTTATGAAAAGGCGTAAGGTTTTTCTTGACATAGTCGCAATTCAGCCTGGACTTGTAATCTCGCCGGATGTGATTACAGCGGCTCATCGTTGCCGTCTTTGCCCTGTCGAGATCGGCTGGTTGGAACCGGATGTTCTCCTTTATAGCATTCCACATCTCCTCCTTCCTCTCCTATGGCACGAAACGCCAATTGGGCCAAATGATTCGGCACAGATCCCTAACTACTTTGCCACAACGGTTACGCCATTTTGCGTGGACATCGGCGGGTTCTATTGGCGTCCCGTCTTTGGGGTCGAGAGCGGTGACTTCATAGATGCCCTCTACCTTATTCGCAGAGCGTTCACCGCGCTTGCGTTTCTTCGGGGTCACTTGGGCAGTCACGTTTGTGGCCGGCTCGTTGGCGTCCACATTGCCCTCTCGCCTCATCTTGTGAAGCGATTTGAAGACGGGAAGTTCGTCTAGGAACCTACGATGTAAGGAATAGAATTAGTACGTAGCTATTTGACGAGAAAGATAAGGAATGCCATATTTGATGCGATACCTCTTCTTCGGACATGTAGTCGTGGTCCGGGGTATGGCCTCGAGGTTGTCGAGGTGGTTGAGGATGCGGATCCTCCGGTTCCACATATCCTTCCTTTGCCGATGAATCGTCGTAAAACGATGGCCAAGGGTCACCTTGAGGCGGTGTGTAGTTGATACGGCGAAGCGGGGAAGGATCGGGGTTCGAGCCACCGAACATTCTCTCCTTCTAATGGCATCTTGTCCGCCATAGGGTTAGGCTACCTTATTAGAGACGAAGAGTTTGTCGGAACAGGGATATATCTTCGTACTTACAGGGAGACAACAGAGGAAACAATGAGAATTGAATTACAAAATAGATTAATTTATATAGAACAAATATGTTTTGCATGGCATCGGAACAAGGATAGCATCTCAATCATACAGTAGAAGAGGAGGACGAAGAGGATAGACGTACAATTTATAATACCTCGAGGTAAACAGGTCATGATACTTGGGTATCCTCCGGACAATCAAACGTAATATGTCATACACATCACATAGATCATCCGGAGAATACTCAAGCATTCGTCCATGTCTACCTAAAGGTCGTACGAGTTGCAGTACATCTTGCATATTTTTGAACCAACTTTCCTAATGAAAGACACCCTACATTCTATATTCATCCTCCCCATCTTCCCCTTCTCCTACATATATTGATGCTTATAAAGTTATTATCTGCCGAAATATGCTCTCGGTGCGGGTTGCCGATTCAATGACCATCCAATGCTATTATAAGGTCATTGACTCGTATGGCAACATGTTTCCAACATCCGAGGATGTGGTCCACGCTGCCACACTCGTCTCACTTTGCCCGCTTTCATCATCGAGCATGGCTAGACCAAGGATAGGAAAGAGGGGAGAAAAAAGAGAGAAGAAGAAGAGAGGAAAGAGAGGAAAGAGATGGGAAAAGAGAAGAAAAGAGAGGAAAAAGAGAAAAGAGATGGTCCCGCCGTCAATCTTGATGCTTTTGACAAATCATAGCCATAGATCAATTAAAAGCCAGATCATTTAATACGTCCAAACATTAGAAGTTTAGAAACGGAAACAATGGAAGTCCTAATGAAATACTCCCTCCGTCCTTCAATTATTGATGCAATTGAGTTTTTTTCATTACATTTGGTCATTCGTCTTATTTAAAAAAATTTCAAATATGTAAAACTATAAGTTGTATTTCAACTTTCTTGGATTATAAAACATATTATCATGAAATATTTGATAATTCTTAAATTCTTTTGAATAAGACAAATGGTTAAACATACGGAAAAAAGTCAGCAACATCAACAATTTAAGAACGGAGGAAGTACGTAGTTAATCTACCCGCAATGACATAATAAGTTGCTTTCCTGCTAATATATCCTCACGTTGACTTTACAAAGTTCCAACAGGCTACAACTCAAATAGAAGCAAGGAAACTTTAACTATAATGCAAATAAGGTCAAGGGATCCTCCAGGCTCTAGCCGGAATAAATCTCCATGAAAAACGCACCTCATCTTTCCCGGAAATCAAATAATAAGGAGGTTGTCCTCGCACCTCCGCTGCTGCTGCAGAAAAAATTTCTGCGGATGGTTTGTAAAACCGATCTATACAGTCCCGCTTAGACTAATGACGCGTGGCTAATCTAACAATGCACAAAGCACGGCTTCCGCAGGAACGAACCGACAATCGAGCCTGAATCAAATCCGGTATTGTTTGGACTAGAAAGAGGATGGTTGTGTTCAAGCACAACTTTCTGAACCCTCCAAACTCCCTTTCGAGAAATAGAGAACTGAATCCAAGCACTACCCGAGGTCCTAATAGTGTCATTTTCCTTCAAAGTTTCATGTGATGGGTGAGTGCCTCATGTTCCTTCCTTACTGCAAACTATACGCTTATGATAAAGGGTCCTATCTGACCTATACTTTGTGTCACTTCTTCGAGTACTAAATCCAATCTTCAGGGCATAAGAGTTGTGCATGTTGTAGGCATCATCTTCTGATTCAAAACACATTCCAACTTCGGGTACAATTAGTTTTTCACCATCGTCATCATCAACCTATGGTATAATCATGTATAGATAATATAGAGTGCAAGAGGGGCGGAGAGTGGTTGTGCTTGATGGGGCCTGGACCTGTTGCTTCGTTTTGTGGCGGAAGCCTGCGGAAGCTATGCTTTATGGGTCGTTAGATTAGCCCCGTGTTATCAGTCTAAGCGGGACTGCACAAATCGGTGTGTCATAATGCATGGGCAGTCTGTTGAATACTAGACAGGCGCATGCTCCGCCGTGAATTGAATAATAACATTTTTTGAATCTATTTTAGGTATAACTTATTCTCATATTTTTTATCTTCTAACTACGAGTTAGAATTAGGAAAAAGAAAAAAATATGAAGATATCTATTTTAAAGTCAAATATATAGTCAGTTATTTTTCAAATATTTGTATATTTATGCGAGTTTTTTTATGTTTGATATCCAAAAGATTTTACTATAACTTGCAATTACATAACAAAATTATGAATACATAGAGGGCCTTGTTTCAGTTTTGAGAAAAATTAACGAAACAACAGAGGATCTACATGGAAAAAGCGGAAGGACAAATGAAACAACAGTACAATTTGACATAAACCGGAGACTCAACTAAAATTGTAGCTGCTCTAAATGAACTTTTAATTTATATAAACTAGACTATCAACCCGTGCACGCACGGGCTACCAAATTATTAAAAATGATTATCAAACGAAAGCCTATCAAATAATCAACTTTTATCCCAAGATTTACAATGGAATTAATGGGTAGTACTTGAGATCAATAATATATACTCCTCCGTTCTTAAATTGTTGACGTCGTTGACTTTTTTGTTACGTTTGACCATTTGTACTACCATATGCGAAATAGGCCAATTTGTATATACCTTGCTGCCAGTGATTCAAATCAATCTGTATCATGCAGCATTAGGATGGATCTAACATTAACAAACAGGATTGACCTCTTGCTTAAGCACGAGTCTCCCCGTCAATCCATGTTCAATGGCTTGGCTGTGATATCTTGTTTGCTTTATGCTCAGCTCTGCTGCATGATATCGACTTGGCCTCCCCTAGCTGTTCATACCTCAGATTGATTAGCAAGGCAGCATATTGGTAATAAGCGCATTGTCATCCTCCAAAACATTCATACCTCAGATTGATTGCATGACCCTTTCCTTCTCTGATGCAAATTCAATCCAAGGGTACAGCAGATTTATCATGTTATTACTTCAGATTGATTGCATGACGCTTTCCTTCTCTGATGCAAATTCAGTCTAGGGGTAGAGCAGATTCATCCTATTAGGCTGCATCTCGATCCTTGTAGTAGAGATCACGTTGCAGTTTCCGTCGAGATCACCGGTGACGCATGAAGCCATATATGGCCAACACGGTTGCTAATGCAATTCAATATTGTATTTATTTATGGCGTCTTGGGTTGACTATGTGTTTTCCACCGGGAGTCTCTCTTGTTTCCCACATGTCAAGTGTCAACACACCATTAATGAATTAGAAATAGTACTGCCATATGCGAATGCAAGCGAAATAGGCCAATTTGTATATACCTTGCTGCCAGTGATTCAAATCAATCTGTATCATGCAGCATTAGGATGGATCTAACATTAACAAACAGGATTGACCTCTTGCTTAAGCACGGGTCTCCCCGTCGATCCATGTTGAATGGCTTGGCTGATGATATCTTGCTTGCTTTATGCTCAGCTCTGCTGCATGATATCGACTTGGCCTCCCCGCTGTTCATACCTCAGATTGATTAGCAAGGCAGCAGATTGGTAATAAGCGCATTGTCATCCTCCAAAACATTCATACCTCAGATTGATTGCATGACCCTTTCCTTCTCTGATGCAAATTCAGTCCAGGGGTACAGCAGATTTATCCTGTTATTATTACTTCAGATTGATTGCATGACGCTTTCCTTCTCTGATGCAAATTCAGTCTAGGGGTAGGAGCAGATTCATCATGTTATGGCTGCATCTCGATCCTTGTAGTACAGACCACGTTGCAGTTTCTGTCGAGATCACCAGTGACGCATGAAGCCATATATGGCCAAAACGGTTGCTAATGCAATTCAATGTTGTATTTATTTATGGATGGACGTAATGCAATGGTGATACTTCTAAACTTGACACAGACACGCACGTTTAAACTTTCCTGTTTGCGCATATTAGCCTATCACACCTGCTATATATATACACATCAAGCATGTATACCCCTTGGACTGTACCACATGTATACCGCCGTAGATCTTACAATCAAAGGTCGGATGTTTTTCTTTTTTGTGGTATTTTTTTGGATTTTCCTACAATTAATGAGGAGGCCTCAAAAGGAGCCTCCAATTAGTAAATATAAGATAAGAGGGACTATTTTGTAAGATTTCAGAGGCAGGGGGATCACTGCCAGCCACCAATCTGACGGCCGGCGTGTGATGCCCACGGTATCAAAGCAACGCCGGCCGGATTTGGAAACCCTAACCTTAACCCATTTCCCACCCCGCCACCTAGCTCTCCTTCCCCAGCAAGACCAAACTCGAGATCCACCTCTTCCCGGCAAGCCCCACCTCGCCACTCCCTCTCCTTTCTGCGCGCCGGTGGCGTCTACATCTCCTGCCCACACATGGCAGTGGCACCCCCTCCATCTCCTCCTTGTGCATGGCGGCGGCACCCCCTTCGTCTCCTCCCTGTGCATGGCAACGGCCGCCCGTGTGCTCCAACACCGAGGATGCTGTCCTCACGCCGTCTCTCGCCGGTTCCGATGGCATGACGTCCGGCGAGGCCTAGATCTACGGGGATGCACCGATTTCACGGCCTAGGTCGGCCTATCCTGGCCTCCCCGTGCCGGTCCAGCGGCCCGCGGCCCATGCTGATACGGCCGCCACCGTCTCTCCCACCAGCTGACGCCCCCACCGCCTCTCATAACGGTGGCAGCCGGGCCCTGCATTTCCTATTGTCAACCAGCCCACAGCTAAATCATGAACATGTGTTATATATGTTTGTATCAATGAATATGCAATTGCATTTGTGGTTGCTGGTGAACTAATGATGGTGAACAAAATATTTGTGATATCTTGATCATATGTATTTACGATTGTTATTATTTATGGATTAATATTACTTATTAAATATTTGGATTAGCACTAATTAATAATATGGTTATGATAATTATGTGTTTGTGCCGTGATTATGTGAATATTTTGAGATGGATTGTGGGTCGTAAATTCCACTAGTAGCGATGGATTGTTAGTAGGTAAAGATTTTGCAGTAGCAACTGATGGTCGGTCAGTATAAAGTGGTTGGTCAGTAAAACTTTTCCCGACGCCACTTACAACGACCATCGTTGTTGGTTGGTAAAGGTCTTTACCGACCGATCATATCAGTTGTGAAAACCTTCTCAAACTATGGTTCTTGAAAACCTTCTCAAACTAGAGTGCATCTACTAGTAGTACAACTATATGGATCCAAGCTCATACTATTTGCCTGAATCCTTTAGATGAGAGAAGTTGACATACTGAACTATGCGCATATCACAGAATATCTCAAATACCGAAAAAATGCTCAGATTTCTAAAGCAATGGCTTCGTCAATAACTAAGAAAAAAATACTCTATGTACAGTAGGTTTCTAAAATCATGACATCCAAACAACGGCCTAATACCATGCTATGGCTTATAACACTACTACATTAACGCTTTATAGCAGCGGGCTAAAAAGGGCCTGAGTGCCGGAAACATTAAACGACACTGAGACCCTGTCACTAATTACGACCAAAAGTAGTCACGGTCTAAGGACCGCGACTGCCTGCCGGAGCACATTAGGCTAATAAGGCGCCAGTGGTGGTCTAGGCACCGCGACTAGCAACGTTAATCTATTAACAAAAGAAGGCGGGGTCCAGCTGGGACTTGCCCTAGACGCCGTCGCCCTAGCGTCATCCCGTCCCACGCCGTCCCGTCCCGCACTGTCGCGTCCTGCATCCGCTACGAGAAATCCAGCAATCAGTTCTGCGACGTCCTCACCCATGGCTCCCGCGGAGTCTACGGCAATATGCACTGGAGGAGGAGGCAGGCTCCTCCAGTCCCGGTCCATTCACATTACCAGGGCTCAGCTGTGGTCATAAAGGGGATCGCATATTTCTTGGTTGACATGAACAAGCTTTACAACTCGAATAAGCTGCCGGCTGACGTCACTTCAGACAACATGTCAAGCTTCGACCTGGCTACGGAGCAATGGTCGCTGACCCTCTACGGGCCAACACGCGCAGCCGCACCGATGTCACAACAAGGCAGCACCGGCCACAGCTGCCTTCTCTGAAAGGTCGTCCCTTTGTGGTCCATGCAAGCTCATGCAAGAAGTAGAACTCAGGAAAAAACTACTGTAAGAGAAAGAACCCCTGCTCGAAGAAAAGCACAAGGAAACAGAGCTAGCAAGAGAAGTCAATAAACTTCGGGCAAGAGCAAGAAAAAGCAGACACTCAGGACCAACAACAGCAACAATACCAAGTGACTCAGAAGCCGAACCAAGCACCGGCGAAGAAAACACAAACTCCAGACGTGAAGTACCGCCTATAAGAAGGCCAGGGCTCATCATCATAGACAAGGACTCACCCTTCTCAGACGGGCTACAGAGAGCTAGTTACCCAGGAAACTTCAGGATGGGAACAATCCCAAAATATAGAGGAGATACGGATCCGAGGCAATTCCTCATCAGCTATGAAGCAGCGGTCACCTCGGCTGCAGGAGACGAAGTAGGGCAGGCAAGATGTCCGCATGCGCACTCGAGGGGCCGGCCTCAACATGGTACTTCAGCATGTAGCCAAAGTCAAGCTACAGCTGGGAAAATCCAAGGGACAAGGTGATCTCAAACTTCAAAGGGTTCAGGGGAGCCTCGGATGCACTCGAGAATCTTAGAAACATCGCACAACGGCTGAACGAACTGCTTGCAGATCACTACAAGAGATTCCTAATGCTTAAGTCTCAGTGCCCCAAAGTGCCCGAAGAGCTGGTAATTGAATACACCATCCAGGGGCTTCGCGCGAGCCCCTTGAGTTCGAAGTTTGCGAAGAAAAGGCCCTTGACCATACAGTACATATGTAGCAAGTTCGAGGAATACTGCCGATGAGAGACAGACTACAAAAGGCGCGCCTCGAACCAGAAGCAATCTCGCGAAGCCCAAAATAGCTATGACTGGAACAACAAGAAAGCGAAGCCTCGGGATAGCGTCCAAACGCAGGCAGTCAGCAACATACAGAGCAATCCAAGCGTAGGCAACGATGGGCAAGGTCAATACAATCAGCACAAGGAAAAAAACATAAAATGACAACAAGGGAAGTAACCATAATAGCCGCAACAACATGCACCGGCGCAAAAAGCCTTACTGCATCTACTACGAAGGCCATGTAAGGTACAAAACACTAGACTGTCCGAAAATAAAGGAGATAATGCGAAGACTAGATCTCGAAAAGAAGCAGCCTCGGAGGATAGCGGAGATAAACCACACAACAACGAGCTGATGGCCCTCGCAGCAATCGCAACAACCAAGTGTCCAGAACCATTACTACCCACTCCAGCCTTGCTATCCGACTCCTTACTTCGGCTCCGGCCTTCACTTGCAGCCTCCGCCTCAGTACCAACCAAGGCAAGACAACAGAATCACCTACTCGGAGCCGCTAACACTGCCACCACCCAAAATCGAAGACCTAAGCAAGCAAGACAGTCGTGCTCAGCCATTGCCTGCAATGGGGTTCATTGGAATTATCTCGGACGGGTCGGGCATGGACTTCGAAAGCAAGAGGCATCGTAGGGATTATTTCAGGCTAGTAACCGCAGTATTCGTCGAAGGTCCGATGAGGAAATCAAAATGGTCCCACATACCCATCACCTTCACCGAAGCTAATCTTGATTTGAAAAGCTACCCACACTCAGATGTTTTTCTAATCGAAGCACACATAGACAAATAGAGAATAGACAAAGTACTCGTTGACAATGGCAGCCAGGAAGACATAATCTTCCATGGAACACTGCTAAGGATGGGCCACATAGACCAAGACTTGGAACCGTCAAACGTGCCGCTATACGGCTTCGGAGGAAAATTAGTGGAGCCTGTAGGAAAGACAAAGCTGTCGGTATCCTTCAGTGACGCAAGCAATCCAAGAACAAAATTTGTCACCTTCGACGTGGTTAGATTAAATTACGCATAGTTCGCAATCCTAGGACGGCCTACAATCAAAAGAGAAGCAAAACAAGCCAAACCAGCAGACGCCAAAGAAGCCAAAGGCCCTGGCCTGCAGAAGGTAACAACCACAGAGAAAGCAGAGGTATTCATCTGGTGCAAAATGAAGGAAAACTTCGCACCATGGGCGTTCGAAGCAAAGGAAAAGCTAAGTCGTAAGAAAGGACAAAACCTTCGCAAATCAGCGAAGGCCGAAGCTAGTGCGTAGCACAAAGTCTGTAAAGAAGCACCTTTGCATAAGATATAAGCAAGGGAGCTGGCGAAGTAGTTAGAAAAAGCTTTGTTTTTATTTTTCTCGCAATAAGCCAAAAGTACGTACCCTTTTCCTCGCAATCCTAGGACGGCCTACAATCAACACCTTCGACGCAGTGATCCACAACGCGTACCTCCGTATGAAGATACCAGCAGCAAACTGGGTGATAACAGTAAAAGGAGATCCGTAGCTAACAAGAAACATTGAGAAAGGATTCACCCCTGGGGTAGCAAACATACACAATATTCAAGTATTCACCAAGGATAACTTGGAGAGAGAAGCAAAGCAAGCCAAACCAGCAGACGTCAAAGAAGCCAAAGGCCCTGGCCTGCAGAAGGTAACAACCACAGAGAAAGCAGAGGTATTCATCTGGTGCCAAATGAAGGAAAACTTCGCACCATGGGCGTTCGAAGCAAAGGAAAGGCTAAGCCGTAAGAAAGGACAAAACCTTCGCAAATCAGCGAAGGCCGAAGCTAGTGCGTAGCACAAAGTCTGTAAAGCAGCACCTTTGCATAAGATATAAGCAACGGAGCTGGCGAAGTAGTTAGAAAAAGCTTAGTTTTTATTTTTATCGCAATAAGCCAAAAGTACGTACCCTTTTCCTCGTGGGGAAAAGCCCTATCCAAGACGCGAGGTTTTTAACGAGGCGGCATGTGTAATAGTAGCTAAAAGTAATATAAAGCTGTATTTCCCAAGACTCGAAGCAAAAATGGTCGAAACGACTTCCAAAAGCAAGGGAAGTCTAGACATTCGATAGCGTGGCAACACTCGCCCCATAGCCGTAATCCGTCGGGCATAAACACTACACCCTGGAGTATCGGCTAGAGCTTCTCTCCGCCCGGCACAAACAAGAACCGCGGAGAGTTAGCCCCCAAAACAATTCACTCCATTGGGGATAAGCAATACCCAAGGAGGGTTGGCTAGTCAAACAGATGCACTCCGTCGGGGATAAGCAAAACCAACGGAGTGTTGGCCAACAAAAAACAATCAAGTTCCAACCGGCATTAAAAAAGAACCGCAGACTTAAACAAAACGAGGCGTAAAGCTGCAAAGGGTCTCGCATTTTCGTTTGAAGCAAAAACCAAGCTTCACCCGTAACGACTAAGAGGGGGAGTGGCGTTTTCTTCAAACAAAACGAAGTGTAAAGCCACAAAGGGGCTCACATTTTCGTTCGAAGAAAAACCAAGCTTCGCCCCTAACGACTAAGAGGGGGCATTTTCTTCTAACAAAACGAAGCGTAAAGCCGCAAAGGGGCTCGCGTTTCGTTCGAAGCAAAAACCAAGCTTCACCCCTAACGACTAAGAGGGGGAGTGGCGTTTTCTTCAAACAAAACGAAGTGTAAAGCCGCAAAAGGAGCTCGTGTTCTCGTTCGAAGCAAAACGAAGCTTCGCCCCTAACGACTAAGAGGGGGAGTGGCGTTTTCTTCAAACAAAATGAAGTGTAAAGCGGCAAAGGTTCTCGCGTTCTCGTTTGAAGCAAAACCAAGCTTCGCCCCTAATGACTAAGAGGGCGGAGTGGTGTTTTCTTTAAATAAAACAAAGCGTAAAGCCGGAGAGGCACCGGCTGAGTCAAGGCTGCCTCCGGAGAAGTCCCCGAGATAATTCTCACGGGCAAAAGGACCTTCCGACGGCGGGACTTAGCGTCGGCCCTGCCTCGACACCTCGCTTCCTTTTCCTCCCACTCCTGGCCGAGCCACCTTCGCCAGCCCTAGCCTGCGGTACTTCACGGGGGGGGGGATATCGAATCCCAATGGCACAAAGGACCCGGTTTAAGTGTCGCTTGATGGACCCATGTTCGCGCTCCGTAGGGAGTGGCGTTTCCCCGCGCTCGCCCACGCACTTGGGGCGAAGATTCGATCGACTACGCTCAATCCGCGGGCAGAAAGAGCTCGTCCCTCAAGCAGCTACTGTTGGGGGCCTAGCGCGGGGTGAGCCCCATGCAGAGCAAACGCCAAGGACCCAGTATTTTATCTTCCACGATTAAATTTGAGCCCCCCCAAGCAGAATGCGCAAGTTAACAGGCGAAGCAAAGCAACGGGAGCAGAGTCGGTTTCCCGGGCGAAGCGGAGAAGGGCCGAACGAAGAGACGGCCCCCGAGGCGAAGGCCCACGACAGACAGGGCGACCACCGGGTCGAGCGAAGTGGACCACCAGCGGCCAGGCGAAGCGCCGAGTAGGACCACCTCCCAGCTAGAGGCCAGCTAAGCCGCGAATCACGCGTGCTTGGTCGGTTTTCCCGGATTGCCCTTGAGAGTTACCACCTCTCGGTAGGATTGAGGGCGACGGCCGGTGGTAGAATGGTCATGTAAAAGGCAGCTCCCTAGGACTATAAAGGGAGCCCAAGAGTCACCTGTAAATACACATATAATCAGCGAGTTTACTTTGTCTATACTAGAGTTGTAATCTTGTTGTTCTATTCTTTACTGTCTTGCATATCTGGTTCTTGTGTTCGGTGTGCTAAGTGAGCCTTGTCTTCGCCGCTTAGTACACCAACAAAGGACAATGGATCCATTTGAGATATTAGATTTCACATTGATGGAGCTTTGATTATGCTGGCTACTTTGTGACTTACATTGGTGCGAGTTGTCGTTGCTCTGTGTCATTGTGCATCTCTCCTTCGTACCCCCGCTAGGAAGCACAACCCAAAAGGCCTTACAATCATTCAGTCCAGTGCAAGTGCCTGTTCTAAGGTGGAACATTTTAATATGTTTTAGAGTACTTTTTTTCATGAGTAAAGATCCTGGATGTTGGATCTAAATCTAATCGCTAGAAGTGCTGCCTTGAGATAAGAAAAGATCAAAGTCACTGTCTCAAGAGACGAACCTTTTCCAATATAATTACATAAGCTGAATGATAGGCAATAAGCTGCATAAGCATAAGCTCTACCAAACATACCCTAACTGTTAGATTTCACATTGATGGAGCTTTTGATTCTGCTGGGTGTTCTGTGACTTACATTGGTGCGAGTTGACGTTGCTCTGTGTCATTGTGCATCTCTCCTTCATACCCCACCCCCCCGCTTGCAAGCACAACCCAAAAGGCCTCACAGTCATTCAGTCCAGTCCTAGTGCTTGTTCTAAGGTGGAACATATTAATTTGTTTTAGAGTACTTTTTTCGATGAGTAAAAGATCTTGCAGGTTGGGTCAAGTTGTAATGGCTAGAAGTGGTGCCTTGAGATAAGAAAAATCAAAGTCACCTCCTAATTAAGGAGACAAACCTTTTCCAAAATAATAACATGTCCAAACAATGGCCTAATACCATGCTCTGGCCTATAACACCATAATACGGGCCATGCTAAAATGTGACCAAGAAAACGATGGTTATTTCAAACTTTCTGAAACTAGAGTGCATAGTACTATTAATACCATTGTATGGATCAAAGCTCATATCATCCGTCTAAATCCTTGAGATGGAAAGAACTTGACATACTGAACTATGCGCAGATGCAAATGCAATATAGGAAACAATCATGAAGACAAGTTGCCACTGTTATCAACACCAGCAATACCGACGAAATTCTCCAACTCCGCCACAGTAACATAACCTCTGGTTTTCGGGTCATAAAGAGTGAGCATCCCATTGTAATCATCTGGCACAGTCCATGATTTCCGGTGCCAGATCCACAAGGCTAGCTTCCGATCGTCTAGCTCCCATAGGGGTACCCCGTACTTGATGTTGGTGTACCGCCGAAACCATCTCGCCTGGCCCGGGTCCTCAAACGAGTTTCCCACTCGGAACCACAGGTCCATGGGATGGCCAACATATCTTGCGTGGACCACGACGAGGCGACCTTTCAGAGTAGCCAGCTGTGGCCGGCTGTGCTGCTTCGTTGTGACATCGGTGCGGCTGCTCAGTGGCCCGTGGTAGAGCGTCAGCGACCATTGCTCCGTAGCTAGGTCGAAGGTTGCCATGTTGTCCAGAGTGACGTCAGCTGGCAACTTATTCGAGTTGTAAAGCTTGTTCATGTCAACCAAGAAATACGCGATCCCCTTTACGACCACAGCTGAGCCCTGGCAACGTGAAAGGACCGGGACTGGAGGAGCCTGCCTCCTCCTCCAGTACGTGTTGCCGTAGTCTCCGCGGGGGCCGAGGGTGAGGACGTCGCAGAACTGGCCGCCGGATTTCCCGTAGCGGATGCGGACGACCTTGTGCTCCCCGGAGGCGGCCCGGCCGTGGACGAAGCCGGCGGGCATGGAGTGAGGGCCTTGGAAACGTTTAGGGACCAGAGATGCAGCGCCGCTTTCTAGGTCGACCATGCGTATGCAGCTGCAGCAATCGTCCACGGCAATTCCGGCGAGGTTCCGGTGGGAACGAATCGGGGCATCCGAGATCCACCTCCCTACCGGGATCCGTTTCACCTTCTTCCCGGACATGTCCAGCACGACGAAATCCACGTCGTTGCTGAATTTGCCACGGGTGACGGCCACAGCGACGAGTGGGGATGGGTGCAGGGACGCGTGGGCTTTGAGGAAGTCCGGGTCGGAGAGGAGGGATCGCCATGATCGGCACACCAAGCGGAAGCGGCAGAGGTGTCTGGCCGGGAGGCGGAGCAGAATACAGCAAAGTGCGTCGGTGGGAAGGACGCCGTCGTCGGTGGTCGTGGCAGCGATCTGTTCTCGTACGGATAAGATTTTTCTTGGCGGCGCCATTGCGTCTAGAGCAGGATGAGATCTTCTAGTGCGCTGCTAAGTAGATGGTATGATTGGTTGAGATCGAGCAAGCCAATAGGCCCCAATACAAGATCTGATACGCATAGACGGGTAAGAGATAGATCAGCTAGCAAGAAAAACTTATGGTATGATCACGTAGGATCGAAGGAAAGGTCATGTAGCCAGAAGAAACTCAGACGACAATGATACGTATGTTCCCATACAGCTGGGTTTATGCAATCAACAAGTTTTTCGGTCCAAAATATTACTGATTTGATCCAGCGGTATGGATTTTTTATCGAAGGAAAGGCCCTTGCCTGCCTCTGGTTTTATCCATGTCACGCGAGACCTCTTCCAATTAATAGTTTTTTTGTGGCTGAGCAGGACTCTAGACGTGCAGGGCGTGATCGGTTACAAGTGTTTTCACCACAAGTTGGCGCCTACCGCAACAGGCTTGCCGCCATTTTTCCCCGCCAGAAGACTGGTTTCGCGCGTACCGCAGCAATCATTGGTGCAATTTTTGCCAGCCATCAGTTAGATAATTGCGTGGTGCGATTTATAACATGTCTACAACTAGTTTAACATATTTAATAGTATAATCAGAAATTCAATATTTATATTTAACCATAATTAATAAAAAAGCTAGGGTACACACATACCCTTATGTTCTCTGTCCAGTTTGCACTGAATCAATCATCCTACATAAGCACCAGCTCCTATGCTATAAAAATCAGCAGAAAACAATGTTCAAATGTTTCACCACGATTACAGAAGTTTCACACCCACTACTAGAAAACATCCCATGTAGACACGATTTATTTAAGGTCTAGATACGTTTATTTTATCTCAATCAAAAAATAGAGACGTCTTCATAAATCGTGTCCGATGCGTCTCCGAACGTACCGTGTCAAAGCTTGATAAATATGATTTTTGAAAACATGTCTATTGAAGTATAAGACGTTTAATAGAGATGCTATAAAGCATAGATATGTTTATAGATACGTTTTCATGAATGCGTTGTATGTATTAGAGTAGACACGTTTTGTGACATGTTAATAATCTTAAACACGATTTTATTGCTACGTTTAGACTGTGTTTCTATCAATATAGACACATTGTATACAATGCTTTAAAAAATATTATTGTAAAACTTGTTCTAAACAACTGACTTATTCATGCAATTAGTAGGAATTGAACCTGCGACTTCGTCATTTTCTGCAAGCTCATCTAACCAACTCACCTAGGAAACGAAGTTGATATTCTTTGACCATATATTCTTTTATATGCAAGTTCTCTTAGTGCATTAACGTCTCTAGGATTTTCAATAGCATCTCAAAAATGTCTCTAAATGAGGATAGATACGATAAAAACGTGTCTAATATCATCTCACTTTTTATACGATTTCAATAACGTGTTAGAAAACGTGTCTGATGTCGTGGGATACGATTAAAGCATCTCTCAATACTATATCATTTTGATATTCCCTCTAAAACATGTCAACAAATGTCTTTATATTGGATACTGATGGTTCAAAGTGTGTCTAAAATCGTAACACTGTGATGTTTTACAAAGCATGTCAAAAAACGTGTTTATCGTATTATTTACGTTAAAACGTCTTTAAGATCATGTCATATTGACACATTCTCAAAATCATGTCAAAAAGTGTCTCTAGCTACTGATGTAGGCACGCTTACAAAAACGTAGCAACATAAACATGTCTAGGGGCCATTTTTCTTGTAGTGACCATAGCAATAGTTAGAGTCCTAACTATCAAAGCCATTGTAAGGAGGAGATTAATGTGTTTCCAGATCAGTCCATGTAGTTATAGATCAGTGAAGTAAGCTACCGGTAGTAGATGTTGGCTAAGTCCTAAGCCAGAGAACAAAGTGGGGTTCAATCATTTTATTTGTTAATACAAACTGTACTTCAAATTGACGCTGATGGTTAATACAGATTTTACTTCAAATTGACGCTGATGCTACATGGAAATAACACAAAGAAGTAAGGATGCTCGCCACGGATAGGAACATCAGCTTTGGAGCTCAACATAAGCCTCTTATCATGAGTTGGAGCTCCACATAAGCCTTGTCATGAGTGATGGCACGGATCACCTTGTAGTCTTCCAAAAGGACCCGTGAAATTCTCCAAACACGGATTACACAGCCACAAAGACAAAGCGTACACAATGCTAATCTTGGAGTTGATGGAAGGAAGGGGAGCCGAGCCGTGTAGTGCTAAGGAATCAAACAGGAGCTGAAGGGCTGCATGCGTTCGATCTCAGAAGATGTACACGCGTCAGCAATCGAAGACAGGTCCGTATTGGAGACTTTTGCGAACCGTTCGCATAGAATTATTTTCCTTAATCATAGATGGCTATCGATTAAGCCGAAGCCGATGCAATCTGGCTGGAGATTAGGCCTATTCCGATCTGTTCGGGGTCCACGTGGACTCCATCCGTGCGGGATCGCACAGGCGAGGCAGTGCGACCCGGCCGCACAGAATTTTCTTCCCACCGTGGAACCACAAGTCAAGGGCTTCGCAGTTGTCGCCGATCCTACGGAAGTGGGCGACGACAAGGCGGCCGTTGGGTGCGGCCAGGCGGAGGCGCAGCTGGCCATTGTCGTCGAACATCTCCTGTTCCACATCGTCCCTTTGCATATTTTCATCGTCGTCGGTCCAGCTGCTGCCCAAAGGTCCCTGGAGGAGCCTCGGCTCCCATGACCACTGCTCGGTGGCGAGGTCGAAGTACACAATGGCATCTGGTCCATCAAAGAATTGGCCGTAGTAGTCTCGCAGGCGGCTCGGCGGGTATACTATAGGAAGTAAGCGATCCCATCAACCACGGCCGCGTTGCCGTGGTCCGGGATGACCGGTACTGGTGGTGATCCATACCTCTCCCTCCACTGCCCGTAGCGCTTATCGCCGCATATGGTAAGGATGTCACAAAACTGGTCCTGGCGCTGGTCGCCGCGGCCCCGGATTCGGAGCACCTTGGTAAACCCTGACGCGGTCTGGCCAAGGACAAGCACGACGCACGTCGGTTTTGGCCGGCGGTTGCTTTGGTGCTCCACTTGGTTGCTGCTGGGCGCGACGGACACGGAGCCGGACTCCAGGTTGACCACGCGGACACGGAGGCACTGGTTCTCCAGGGTGATGCCGGCGAGGTGGTCATGCATCTGCACCTTGGCCTGGCGGTCCCACCAACCTCCGGAAACCCGTCTCACGGTGTTGCCGGACAAGTCCAGCAAGACGAACTCCACCTTTCTGGCGGCTTGGTTGTTGTTGCTGCCGCTGAGGACGGCCACGGCAATGAGCGGTGTGTTGGGGCGGGCACGGTGGGCGGCGACGAAGGCTGGGTCCTAGAGGAGGGATCGCCACGACCTGCAGACGGTGCGGAATCGGCCGAATGACCTGGCTGGGACGCGAAGCATGACCTGTCGTACCATGTTGGAGGGGAGGATCATAGCGTTGCTAGCGTCTTCCGGAGTTGCGCCGGCTGGCTTTCTTCTGCGATCTGACAATTTCAAGGCCGCCATTGAATCTAGCTTGGCTTGGGCAGAGGAGTTTGTCGTGGTCATAGGTTAGGACCGCAGGGCATGTTTTCTTTTATGGTTTGTATTAACTAGCCTATCAGCCCGTGCATCTGCATGGGCCATCATTGTTTAATCTTTTAATTACATGATAAATTTATATATTATAGAGATTTAATTTGGATGTACAATTAAGTCCTGCTATATGTTTCACTACCGTCATGATCATAGAACCTCATGTCATATGCAACATAATCTGGTAGGACAATGATGCCACATATATACCAGCTTCCACTATAGACAGAATGTGAGTAGCTTAGTGCTTGCAAGCTGAGCTATGCTAAAAGCTGGTTATGTTCTTGTTGATGGAACCAAACCATCTGGGATCAAACCGTATATTTGGTATGTGTGTCATATTTATAATTAATTATTATCTTTGTAGGAGGCAATATATTTGTTGACAGCCAAGACACCTATTGTGACTTCATGAACCTCAAGATAAAGTTGGTTGATACTTCCAGAGGCCCTCGTATGGGTAGCTCGGTGCTTGTTACAGAATGATTTTCAGTTATGGAAGTAGCTCCATGCTTGTAAGGACAGAGCGTGAATAGATGGATATATTTCACTTGATGTGAATATGAATATTGAAGAAATAATATGCCAATAATTTTTTATTAACAATGTTTTACCCTCAAGATAACAATACTCTTTATGAGAAATGTACGTTAAGAAATAAATACCATTATATGCAGGAGAACTACTTGATCGTTCACACGTGGACCTAAACTTAGACTCTAATTTTAGATCTTATAATGATACATTATTTTATTACTGCACTTTCTTTAATAAAATGGCAGAATGGACCCACAGGATCTGGTTGGGACCTAACGTCATCTGTTAAAAACTGAAAGAAGTACTTATATTAGTGACCTGCTGTGACAGTTGAACACCCACAATCATGATCACTACAGTAGGTATTCACAGTCTGATGCATATTTATTTTTCTTATATAAAAACATCACGTATATTAATTGCTGGTGTCTACAAACCCATAATAAACGAAATGTCAATCATGATGCACACAAAATTTTAGAAATTTAAATTGAAAAATGCAACACTATGAGTTACACTCAAACCAAGGCATGCATCAGCATCTATTGTCATACGAATTATGCCATATTCTCAACTTGTCAATAATAGACATGACACATGAGAAAACTGGGGTAGCTAAAAATCTGAATTTTTAATCACTTAGCATTTATTGTTAAAATTTCTTCCTTACAGAAATATTTATTTATTTCTATTGCTAAAAATATTCCTGCCGATGCATGGTGGCACCTTGATATAGAAATAGATGGTAATAAGCTTGCTAGATTACCTTAATTTTCTCTATACTCAACTAACTTCAAACTGCTATCAAGGCTCCATAATTTGCAGTTGGTTCTTAATGTCCAAGATTCGTAATCTGCAAATTCTAGCAAAAAAAAAATTGGGATAAGTTTGCAGTTGCATCACTTGTATAATCTCAAAGGAGTCTTAAAAAAGAATCATGGTCATTGATTAGGGACTCACGTATACGCAATTGATTGTTATCCACTACTGAAAACTCTGGTAGGAAAGGACTGTGGGACAAAAACGAATAATAGAACAGTTAATACAGTAATTAATACCCCAAAACATAAACTGAGCTTGATCGTGTACAGTCCTCTGTTGTATCACCAGATAAAAATTGATTTGTGATCTTTAACAAAAAAATATTGATTTGTGATCCACCACGGAAAAAAGTTCTATGAAGGCCTATCAAGAGGAAATACTTAACAAAAAAAAGGCACAACAACTAATACCACAAAGCATGAACTCGGCTTGATCCTTCGTGTATAATTCTCTTGATCCTCTCCGCTTGATCCATGTACCCTCCGTGTCAATTGCATCTCGCAGCAAAAAAAAAAAGTCGTTTTACTTGACTTTCTTTTTCTACGTTTAACTCATCTTCCATGCCTCCTTATTCTCGTGCTCATGCGATTGATCGCCATCTGCAGGAGGGGCAGCCATCTCAGCTAATCAGAGATGCTAGCTACCGGATGGCTACAAATCCAATACCTGCCGTAGTTACGCCATGGCTGTAGGGTGCCCTCATGCCACCTCCATGGAATCAATGATGGCTACAAATCCAATACCTGCCGTAGTTACGTCATGGCTGTAGGGTGCCCTCACGAAATAAGAGATCAGAACCGAAAACAAATACGGAATCATGCACCCAAGCCGGAATTTCCTATATAGAAATCAATATACTACCATATATGAGTTGTTACTCTATATTAGACTATATTTTGTCATAGTAGCGGATCAAGGTTATTTAGATACATGTATTCATAGTAATTTCATAATGGCATAGTGGGTAATTTAAACTATGTTGAATCTAATGCTCATTATTAATTGAGCATTAGATTGGAGGGTCAGATGCTTTGCTTTTTTGTGAGAATTTCTAGGATTTTTCTCCGATTAATGTGGAGGGCTAAAAGGAGCCTCAAATTAGTAAATATAAGATAAGATAAGATGTCTCTTATCCCTAGGAGAACTTCCTCCACAAGCAGGTTTCTTCAGTAAACTCTTTCTATTCTGGCGCGGATGTAAAGTGGGCTTATATTTCTTGGTTTTAACATGTATCCTTTCTAGTGTTCTTTCTATGGACTATTACATAAAAAACAAAACTATTGTAAGATGCATCTAAAAAAAAACTGCTAAAAGATGTGTGTACAGATAGAAAGATGACTTTGTCCTACCACTACTCGAGCAATATTACTAGTACATAGTTTGAATTTCAGAATCAAAAGTATGAGAGCAGGCCACCCGTGTAGGTACTAAAACCGACGCATTGATCCATCCGCACTACATCAGCACAGGTATCAGTAGTCGGATCATACATCCGCAGCGTCATGCTTTGGCACTGCAAGTCCGCAGAAGGACCTCCTGACGACGGATACGCCACCATGGCCAGCCTCCCGTCGTCCATCTCCCACAGCGGCATCATACGACTGATCTCGTTGCCGTGATAGACGGAATACCGCCGGAGCCAGTGCGCCTTGCCATCCGCCAGGGAGGTCGCCGTGCGGAACCACAGGTCCATGGTGCAGAACCCCAGGTGCTTGTCGATGCTCTGGTGCGCCACGACCAGGTTGCCGTTGAGCGCGGTGAGATGGAGCTTGACAGCAAGATAAACATTCAAGATGGAATATTTGTTATCTGCACACCTGCTGCTCAAGGGCCCCTGGATGACCGTCGGCGACCACTTCTCGGAGCCGAGGTCGAAGGACACGATGCCGTCGAGCAGATTGTGGCCATGACGGCGTGACAAGGGGAGCACATCTGAAGGGTAGATGAAAAAGTAAATGATCCCATTCACGACAGCCACCGCCTGCCCGCCCGTGTTCAAGGTGGCTGGAGGTGCCTGTCTCTCCCTCCAATGTGCGTCGTCATTGCCGTCTCCGCCGAGGGTGCGGACACGGCAGAACTGTTGGCGGAAGTCGAGGTGGCTGCGGATGAGCAGTGCCTTTTGCTCCCCGAGGAGGCTCGACCGAGGAACAGGCTGTGGGGCTGCTTCGCGTCTCGACCTTGGACATGGAGTTGGAGGGGAACCAAGGACACCGTGCTAGACTCCAGATCAATCAAGCGCGCCTGATCGGAGCCCGGCAATTTGATGCTGGCAAGGTGGTGGTGCGTGCACAATGTGGCGCCGTGCGACCACAGGCCTGCGGGCACCCTTCTGATTACGTCGCCGGACTTGTCCAGCAAGACCAAGTCCAGGGTCGTGCCGTCGTCGTTGACAACGGACACGGTGAAGAGCGGGGCCTTGTGCCGGGACGCGTGGGTGGCGGCGAAACCCGGGTGCGAGAGCATGGATCGCCATGCTCGGCATACGGCACGGAAGCGGCAGAGCGGCCTGGCCGGGAGGTGCAGCAGGATCTCGCGCAGCACGTCCGACGGAAAAAGCCGTCGTTGCCGGTCATCATGCCGGCTTCTCTGTGATCTGGTTGGGAGGCGGTTCAGGATGGCGGTGCTATTTTCTAGGGCAAAAAAGACTCGGCAGTTATTTTTGCCACGCTCCAACGAGACGTGTACGAGATATATACCTATATAACCATGCTTCAGAGACGGTCCAGATTGCTGCGGGGTAGTGTCCTGTATTATCCCATGAAGTTATTTTAGTTTTTTTTTTTTTGAGAAATTTATATCTGTCCAATAAGTATACTCACCAGGGACGCCTCAGAAAGCCTGATATACGTGCGTGCGTTTTCCCCGGAAATAAATTACACAGGACCCAGGTCTTTCACAGATCTGTAGGACCTCGTCTCCTTGCACGTCACGTGTTAATCACGATCTCAAATCAATCTCGATCTGTTCCCATCGCGTAACGTTGTCTTCCTCCTCCAACAAATGTTACCATCTTCTGAGATCAAGTTATTGAAGACGGAGAAGAACATCATCACGGAAATCAGGTTGCCCGTGCTGTCACATATGGTGTAGCCGTCGTCGATCCAAGACTGCCACGGCCAACCAATCGGCGACACAGTGTTCACCAGCCTCTATAGGTGTCCCACGGACGTCACTATCTTCGCTCAAAGCACGAATGTCCACGGCACCGGTTCAGACTTCCGTAGATGTAGTTGCTGGACATAGGAGGAAGACGCCATGATGCCGTGATGGGCGCACATAAGACAGAGCTGGAACAGGATTGGTTTGAGTATCGTAGACTAACACTTGACGTAAGGGAGATGAGGTCCTACGAATTTGTAAAGGACCCGGGTCCTGTGTAATTTATGCCCCCCCCCCTCCCTCACAAACCGCTCCCGTGCAGCAGCCGACCTTCCTCTGCATGACCCTCCACGGTGGGTCGCCCTGTCAGCCAACTGCTGGCCTTCCCTGGCGCACCGCCCCACCGCTGGTGCTCCCCCACCAAGGGCCTCTCTCTCTCTCTCTCTCTCTCTCTCTCTCTCTCTCTCTCTGTCTCTCTCTCTCTCAGTTTGATTCGAAGTTTGGATGGAAAAACTCCAATGAAACTTTTGATTTTGAACCTTTTGATTTGAAGTTTTCATTGAAGTTTCAATTAAACCATTCTATTCAACTTTGATTCCAAGTTTTGATCCAAGTTTGACTTCAAGCTATTGATAAAATGTTTACTGGGGAAGCTGCGGGCAGATTAGAAACCCCCGGGACACCTCAAGATGTGGTGTGCTATCTAGCGATACATCTATTTAGAAAGTCTATATTACTTGCAAATTTCAATTTTTGGATTTTTTTATTTGAGGGATGGCCTCATGTTGATCCCTGTGATCACGGTCAGCATACCAAAGTTGATTTTTACCGACCTATATTAGCTACCAATTTATCAGTCGTTAAAAATGAAGAACCAGCTGTGGGTTGGTAATTCGATATTTTTACCAACAGATAATTGGTCAGTAATTATTGTAACTTTTACAATACATATATGTCAGTTGGTAATTCTACATCTTTGGGTCGAACGGTTGGTCACTCATTGTTTTGAATTGTATGGGCTAGAAACAAAGTGAACAAACAGCTGAAGCTAGCCAAATCATATTGAATTGCTAAAACAAATGGAAAATTACAGTTACTGGTTTTCTTAGGCATACCATCGGCTTGCATGTTTTTGTTGTAGTTGTTTTTCTTATGAACCACAATGCTTGCACTAGCACCATTTTCTACGGCAGTAGATGTGCTTGGAGAATCCTTTGCTCTTGCCTTTTCCTTCATGTCAAGGGCCATAATATGGTTCTCAGTTGAGATATCTTCCCTCGTTTGCTTCAGGTTGTGGCGAAATCCGTCAAGAGGCATGGAGTTTGGCAATAATGCCCACTGCCACAACCCTATCCGGTAAAGCACAACCAAAGCCTACAATCTCTCTCGCAAGAAGCTATCTTCTTGAACAATAGATTTTGTAGCATCATGCTGAGATCAAAGACTTGCTCACAAGTGTACATCAAGAGCCTGGTTCATAGATGGCATACTTGCACTCTAGTTCATCCCACAAATCTGTGGGGTCAGTGTACTTCATATACACATCATAGATATTATCGGCCAAAAGTGTAACACCATAAATAGAAAACATAAAAAAAAGGCCCAATTGGGCTTTGAGTTCAATTAAAGCCCAACTTAGAGGGGGCAAAAGGAGAGAAACCTAACTAACCCTAGTACCTGCTCCCTCTCGATTTGCAATCGGTCGAAGGTGAAACAAAGGGCGGCGCTGCAGCCTGGTTGACCAGCGATAGCGGCTCACCGTGACCAGCTCCCAGGTTGGTCAATTCCTTCGCCAATGAAGGAAAACAATGCCTCTCCTCTTCCTCTGTCGTGATGTGCTGATTTCTTTTCCATTGGAAGTTGTAGGCCGCACAACTCTTTAGGGAGCAAGGGAAGGGCACAGAGGTCAGGTTGAGAGCAACGTAGGTAAATACGTTGGTTACTCTTTTTGTTTTTCTCTATTTCGTCCCTGGTGCGTTGTGGTAGCTAGCAGGGGATGAATTTCTGAGCCGACATGTGGTGCTGTTCAATTTTTGTCAAACAATGTGCAGTAGCAGATCGATCCCAATTTCAAGGGTTTTAGAAGCCGATTCTGACTAGGATTATATAAGAGAAGTTGTAGAGGATTTCAAGAGCTTTCCAACGCATATCTATATACATTATTTCGTGGAGTAATCTAGGAGTTATGGCCATCTGAATCTGACTGTTATTTTCGTCAGTTTGGTCAAATTTGCAGTTTCTAGTTACAATGTTCGATTTTGAGAGGCTATTTAAAATACTTTAGAGGCCGAATTTAACTAGGGTCTTTTAATGAAAGTGGTAGAGTACTTAACAACCTTTCCAATGAGTATTTATATGTATTATTTTGTTGAGAATAGAAGAAGTTATGGCTGTCTGAAATTTACTGTCGAATTTTGTCAGTTACAGATTCAGACTGACATTACCAACTATAACGACCCATTTTGAGTGGTGATTTAAATTACCTTAGAGGCTATATTAGTCCAGGGTTATATGGAGTATTTTTTAGTCCTATATACCCTCTTTCCATAGGGTACTTATTTGCTTGTTTTGAATCAATGGTTTGAGAATTATGATTTTCCAAAGTTAGTGTCATGCTGCTGTTGACTGATTCTGTCAGTCACATTGTGGAGCCATTTAGAATTAGTAGATGTTGAAATTAAATTTAGAAATGAATACCAAAGTTGTAGCTTGTTAAATTTATATGATTGTAGAGTATTTATTTTCTATCATTGCTATTATAGTTTTAATGTTATGAAAATAACAAGCCACAATGCTGCTGTTTGTTAATATGAGGTATTTTACTGTTTTTGATGATTGCGGGTTCGGGTATAGGAGCGCTATGTTCATTGTTTGTAAATGATATATGGGGTGTTTGTACTGAGTTATTTGTTCCAAAAACAGGTGGTAGTGCTCCGGGTCGTCCGTAGTACATTGATCTTCTTCGGTTGGAGGCAAGTGAATGTAGCGGTGGTTTGCTACCGTTTTGTCTTATTATTTTTATCACCTACATCTTAATGTTCAGAACCTTGCCACTTAATAATAATCTGAATGTTGGTGATAATTTGAGACTTATTTATGTCATGTTGCTTATTTATTCGTTTGAGACCTATTATCATATCTCTATAAATGAAGTTGAAGTTGTGGTATATTCTCTTATTATGAGACATATGAAGCATATCATGAGCATGATCATCTCATCTCATTTGCATTGAAGTTTATCACAATCCTATGGTTGTGATCTGTACCAGTACACATCGTACGTTGCCCGAGGAGGGGTGCGATGTAAAAGTGGACATGGCATTGCATTCATATGCATTCATTGAAGTTTTTAACATTTAAATGTTATTGTGGATGTGAGGTGATCTTATATGATCTTGGAGGTTTTTTCTTATCCAATTATTATCATTGTGGTCTATATTGAAGTTTTACTTATGTCATCTTGATATTTTTAAATCGTTGCTTAATTCAACTTGTGGTTTAAATAGCTTGACAAAACAAATTTGCTTGCTGAGATTTTTATCTCACCCTTGCTCTACTCTCTCCAGGTATTTGATGATTGCTAGGAGGGAAAGAGGGATTAGCTGCACATCTCACACTTCATCATTTTATAGACCCTTTTGTTTTAGTCTTGAAAATGAAAGCTTAGTCTTTATCGTCGTGAGAATGATACTTAAAGTCTATGTGAATGTTAAAGTTTTGCTGCGGTTCTTTCTTATGGTTATGCTAGGATTTTTTTATAGTGCTAGTGTTATATTCATTCATAATATATAAATGTGTGGTTATGCTTCCGCGGTGTTTGTATTTACAAAGGAGATCCTGCTGAAATTTCCTATTTTTATCTTCGGTGGTTGAATGTGTAGTTTTAGTAATGTCCTGGGGCGTTGGTGGATTCCGGGCGTTACAAAAAGAGTCAAGATGCAGCCAAGTGCGGAATCACACGCTGTTGGGAAGGTGGTGGTCTTCTTGACCGTGAATGGAATGACCAATGGCATGACCGGGTGGATCGCCCACCACAGCCCCATCAATAGAAGCCAAAATCTGACTTTAGTCTGCCATCTATGAAAAAATTTGCCACCCCAAACCTCTCAGGTTTCATTGCATCAGTACGACAATCCATTGCTAGAATAAACGCAAAAATAAGGTTTCAGAAATGTTAAAAATGCTTACTATTCTAAATCAAGAGTTCAAGTTGAGGCAAATTTCACTGACATTTACACATAAGATGTGAACTAACACTAGCAGCAAGTAAATAAAAAAGGCAAAAACCAGAGGAAATGTGAGCACTCACGATGGGTTTGTCGGCACGAAAAATTAGTGCAAAACTGGACGATGGACAATAGATATGTTGTGTACCCCTCCTTTCAGCATGTTGCTTAGCTGCTTCAATAAATACGGTAACTTTTTTGAAATAGAGGATAGCATTTCCTCCTGCTCTATCGGTCTTCCATTTTCTATATATTACATAAATAAACATAGTGAAATTCTACCCAAAAATAAATAACAATAATCGAGTTACATATATTAATTTGGATATATAAGCAAAAAATCAACTATAATGTAGGCAAAGAAATATTATAGTCTCGGTAAAAAAAATAATCACAATCTATCAATTTATTAATTTTCCTCACCCTCATCTCCCTCTCGCTCTCCTCTCATATACATGGTCTAGATCCAAAAATAGATCTTCACAATCTCAATATGTCAAGTCCAAAATAAAACCATGAGACTAAAGGAGATTGAAAATATAAGTTGGATGTAGACAATATATGACAATTTTCATCTTTATTGTGCAACATTTTTGTAAAAAAAAGAGTTTCAAACCCTAGGAAACTTTAGCTACCAAATATGGGGGAAACCAATTTTAACATAATAAAAAATACATGGATTGGCATGGATTTACCTCATAGAATAAATTCTTTGAAAAAACCTCCTACAACATATTCCTTGAAAAAAAACATAGTCAAAACCTTCCGACCTTTTGTTTGGATTTTTCCGGTCACCGTACGGTTAGAGATCCATGAAGAGCGCCCCTACAGATAAAGTGTTGGCATGAAGGAGAGAGCAATGTCCTATATACGCGACTTCTATAATTACGAGTGTGGTGACATCACTACATTTACGTTATTACAGTGATCACAGTAATAACGGACAACCTGATGTCATCGCAGGACTGCTATTACAGTGGCCATTTGTAATAACGGACGCCTATGACATCATCCCTACCCGTTATTACAGTGACCGACTGTAATAACGGGCATCGGTGATGTCAGCGGCGACCGATATTACTGTGTGACGCTCCACTGTAATAACGGTGCACTTTGTGATATCACTGGTGCCCGTTATTACAGTGACCACTATAATAACGCGCCACCATGGTGACATCATGTTCGGTGTACTGTAATAACGGGAACTGGAATACCTGTTATTACTGGAAAAAACAAGACACTATCTTTGCAAGTTATGGTAGTAGTGGAAGGATAGATCCTTATACAAGAATAGTAATCTGCAGAAATAGTTCGGACATATGTATACATACTACCAATAATACTGGATCTACGACAAAAGTAGAAAATAACCCAAAACAACTCAATGCATATGCAAACTACAAATGTTTGTACAACCTTGTCGCAAAATGAATGTAGGAGTAAATTCTACACTATCTTTGCAAGTTATGGTAGTAGTGGAAGGATAGATCCTTATACAAGAATAGTAATCTGCAGAAATAGTTCGGACATATGTATACATACTACCAATAATGCTGGATCTACGACAAAAGTAGAAAATAACCCAAAACAACTCAATGCATATGCAAACTACAAATGTTTGTACAACCTTGTCGCAAAATGAATGTAGGAGTAAATTCTTAGGAGTTTTACGGTCCATAATACTGGTAAGTATTTTTGTCAAATTACTTTGACGATATTCCCCTCAATACGGTGAAATACTGGCTAGTATATATTTGATTTCCGTTATCAAATCTATACCGTTGGATCAAATTACTAAAAACTACTAGCCAGTAATCAGTATTGTGGACCGAAAAACTCTTCAAGGAAAAAATAGAACTCTTGATTCATACAACTGTGTCCCATGCTCTAGTCAAGTAGAAGAGACAATCCTTCACTTAATATTTGTTTGTACCTTCAGTCAAAATTCCTGGCACCTTCTCCAGTTGACATGGGATTTACAGCTAACACCAGATAATATGTTACTTAGAGCAAGAAGAGATTTCAACTCGATTATTTTAAGAGAAGTCCTAATTGTAAGCAGCTGAACCATTTGGTGTCACAAAAATAGTATCATCTTTGATAACAAGAACAAGTCGCTCTCAAGATGGAAGCAGCATTTCAAAGACGAATTTGCTTTGGTGGCTATTAAAGACAAACCAGTAATGAAGATCTTGATTGACAATTTTATATGTAATCTGAATAGTTTTTTTTTCTAAGTAGGTTCTTGTTTCAGCCTACAG
Source organism: Chloris gayana (assembly GCA_031894775.1). Lineage (NCBI taxonomy): Eukaryota > Viridiplantae > Streptophyta > Magnoliopsida > Poales > Poaceae > Chloris > Chloris gayana. Next base: position 210,643 of record JAUNZO010000260.1, on the reverse strand, counting down.
ATGCGTAACATGTAAATACAATTCTTGTTTCTTGTTAGGAGAAAGTCAAATTATTCCCCTGAAGTATAACCAAAGTCTGGATACCTCCTTAAACTTTTCTTTAGTTCAGTTTAACTCTAGAATAGTGCAATTTGGTTCATTTTACCCCCTAACATAATTTATCTTTTTTTGTTTCTTCTCACATAAGTGGAGTCTTAAGGTAAAATTTTATAGGGCGCTATAACGCTTTGTAACGCATGTTACAAAAATACATCATGAATTTTTTATTATTATTTTGATAGATAATAAAATTTAATAGTATACTCATATGGTAATATGTACAGAAGTGCATGAAAAACAATGACAAAAATTTGAAGATATAATTTTGGACATGTAATGTGATACCAACTACCACTCCATAAAATTTTAACTAAATATTTAACTTGTGCATGGAGAAGCAAAAAAACAAAAGTCCAATTGAGGGGTGAATTGAACTAACTAAACTATTTCGTGGGTAAAATAAACCAAACAATAGTTTAGGGGTTATCCGGACATTAGCTATATTTGAGGGAAGTAATTTGGACTTTCTCCTACTTTTTATATATATGTGGAAAAAATCAGGTAGGGGCTACCTTCCCTGCTGACTTCGGTAGAAAAAAGTCCTACCCCTAAGTCTAAGTTAAGTACCTAACAGAGCCTTGTGCCAGGACGTGTGTGCCTAGCATAAGCACGGCGTGGAACCGGCAAAATTATTTAGTGATGAAGGGGTGTGTTCGTTTCTTGGGGTCTAAAATTTATAGCTATCATATCAAAAAAAATCGTACTATTTAGGAGTACTAAATAAAGTTTAATTATAAAATAAATTATAGGCCCCTAGACTACTTTACGAGACGGATCTAATGAGGTTAATTAAGTCATGATTAGAAGACGGTTACTGTAGCATCACTTTAGCAAAACATAAATTAATTAAGCTTATTAGATTCATCTCAAAAATTAGCACCAATCTGTCAATAGCGTTTTATCATTAAATTGATCGAAATATTCTTAAATAGTAAGATTCTCTTTGATGTGACAGTGCTAAATTTTAGAGGGCAGGAAACGAACAGGGTAATCGAGTGTGTTCGTTTTCTGGGGTCTAAACTTTATAGCTGTCACATCAAAAAGAATCTTACTATTTAGGAGTACTAAATAAAGTTTAATTATAAAATAAATTACAGGTCCCTGTACTAATTTACGAGACGAATCTAATAAGGTTAATTAAGTCATGATTAGAAGACGGTTACTGTAGCATCGCTTTAACAAAACATAGATTAATTAAGCTCATTAGATTCATCTCGAAAATTAGCATCAATCTGTCAATAGGGTTTTGTCATTAAATTGATCAAAATATTTATAAATAGTAAGATTCTCTGTGATGTGATAGTGTTAAATTTTAGAGGGCAGGAAACGAACGGGGCCTAAGTCCGGAGGGAAGTATGACTGATCTGAGATCGTGCTTCACCAACGACGGCGTTGACGGCCTCGGTATAACGTACAAGAACTGCACACGGTTGCTATATGGCCATGCTTCACAAGGACACTTACGGCCGAATCGGGATCGGCACACGATTTCTAATCGTACTTGTGAGATCACTATATAGAGGGTCATACGGGAGTCACAGACGCATTATATATCAAAAAAATTATTCTTTGGATTGTCAAGAGGAAAAGGAAAGACCAATACATGCCAAACTACAATCGTCTATATACTGGGGCCTAGCCACCTAGGTAACTGTTCCGTGTATACATGGCGATTGCGATGAACCACAAACGAAGTGGACCTGTACCTAGTCTCGCCGTCGCCGATTACGAGCTCCTGCCCACGGACGTGCTTTACGATATCTTGCTCCGTCTTCCTGCCAACGACCTCTGCCGCCTCCGTCTCGTCTGCCGGTTATGGCGATCCATCACCTCCGACCCAACCTTCGCCAAACAACACTCATCGCGCCACCCGCTCGCCGTGGGCCTCCATGAGGTCTACGGCTCCCGTCGGGAGGTGCAGTTCACAGATCTGTCTGGCAACGTCGTCAAGCGTGTCAACACGGGACAGAAACTGGACTGCCATGACTTGACTACGGATCACGACTTGGTTTGTGTCTCCATGGGGGCGTGGGAAACGTGTGCCGTCAACCCAAGAACCGGTGTGGTCACCCCATTGCCCACTAGCATGCGTAACATGGTATCTGGCATTAGAATTTTATCTATAATCGGGCAGATCCCCTCCACCGGTGAGTACAAGGTCCTCTGCATCAGCGCTTCTTGCAACGAGGAGTATAATAGGGGCCAAGTTTGCCACCTCGTAACACTGAGTGCAACTGGAGAATTTCGTGACCGAAAATGGAGGATTGCGCCACGTCCTCCCTTCCGCGTATCTCCACCAGCATCTGCAGATGCACAAGTTATTGACGGAATCGTCTACATCCTGTGCTCTGGCGAAGAGTACTTCCCGGTCCGAGATACTATAATCTCGTTCGATCTCAGAACGGAAGAGTGGAGGCCCACCACACAGCACGGGCCGCTTGACGGCCTCCTTTCTGGTGTAGATGCCAGATGTGCAACAAACTTAAGTTTGACGAAGCTAGACGGATGTTTAGTCATTGTCTGTTACAGTGGACTCCCAAATTACCACCGGCGTAATGAAGATGACGTGATGGACCTTTGGTTCGAAGTGGACATAGACAAGGGGATATGGAGCAAACGATACACTTTGCGATGTGCGCCCAGCACCTCCCTTCACAACAATGCCCACTATGCGTCTCCATTGATGGTTCTAAACGGCGGGAAGATACTTGTGTGGGATACTGAGAAACATGCTTTCTGAGCATTAGATCCACAAACAAGCAAATCGGTTGATATGGCTGCAATACAAAACTATGACAAAGTTCGCATGTATGAAGGAAACCTACTTTGCTAAAGTGCTTCCGGTTTAGAGTGCGCTGGTAATCTTCTGCGAGCAGCATATATGTAAGTGACTTACTGCATATATAGGAAAGCAAGGAACGATATTTGTCCTTTATGGTTTTTAGGTCAACTAGATTGTTTTGCCCGCGTAGTTGCACGGGCTAGAATGTAAACAATGTTGTAATATTTCATTAAAAGTAACCACTTGATTTATTGTGTATTACATAGTATTAATTCATTAATATATCCAATGGTAATTCATACTAAAACTAAATAATGAAAACCAAAGTACAGTGGTTTGTTGCTTATTACAAAATGCATAAAGTTGGCCTAATACCTTGTTAATTTGTCTTGGCACCTCAGCTTGGTTCATAGCAATGACCCTCGTGATCTCGTGGCAGTTTAGGAAAAGGTGATAAACATCTTTTTTGGAAGTGTGAAGATACATATATGCTGTAGGACATCGGAAGTGATCTCTATAGGCATATGCAGGGTCACGACCTGATGCGTTGCTAGAGCCGGGACGTCCATCCCTGTATCCAATAGCTTGACCAGCTGTCCATGAATCTAAACATGACATTGTTTGGGATTCATAAGCTTCGCCATATTCGTTCACCGTAGACTGCCGCGGCAGTCGAATAAATCAGCCTGCAGTGGTTGAGGACCTTACTGCGTAGCTCCCAGCGAATAAGCAACCTGGCAATGGAAAGCTCCAGCCTCTGCTCTCATTCAATTCTGGAATCCGATCGGAGTCGATTGAATCTTGCTAATCACGGCTCCCCCTCCACGGCACGCTTCCACTTGCTGTCCGCATATTCAGTCTGGTTCGTACCGGCCTATATGACGGCAAGCCTGGCTCGTGCGCGCCGGCGCAAATAATGCCTCGAAAAATCTGCCTCGCGTTCACGGTTCACCTTTCGCATATTACAGGCGCTGCCTGCCCCTAATGGAAACAACCAGATCATGAAGTCAGTGACAAGGTAAATTGATTCAACTCTAATGCTTTGCAGATAGATCGAGATCCCATCCTTGTCCAACTCCCTAACAGATGCGAGAATCATAAGCATGCGGCGGATCCATGCAGGTTATGGGAAAATTCTTGTTGAGGTGGCACATGTTCTAGCGGATCTTGACTCATCATGGAGCTTAGTTAAAACAGAAAGCCGGATGTGACCTGAAATAAATTGTGAAAGGGCGAAGACATCAAGATGGAAGCACAGGATTTGCGAGAGATTCGAACACTGGCAGGTCACGCGATCGACTTGGTCCCTCCGATGACCATCGACGACATGACGATTTTCGTGAGGCAGATATGGCTTTCACTACTACAGAAAGAGCCAGCAATATCAGGGGGCATTTTCCAGCAATAGCGGGCACACAAAAAACGCTATTGCTAGGTGCCATCGCTGACGTCATCATGGTGCGACGCTATTACATAGACCCCTGCAATAGCGGGCGCAGGTGACGTCATCAGAGGCAACGCTATTATAGATGGGGTCACACAGTAATAGCGGCCGCTGGTGACGTCACCTGTCATCCACTATTACTGGGTGAGCCAGTAATAGCGGGCGACCAATGACGTCACCGTCGGCCGCTATTATCGGGCCAACCAGCAATAGCGAGCGACCAATGACGTCACCTAGCCCGTTATTACAGGGTTCCTGTAATATCGTCTCCAGGGTGACGTCATGATGTCCGCTATTGAAAGCAACGAGTGTATAAATTCGTCCCCTTCCTCCCGATAGGAGCTCGTTTCACGAGCTCACGGACGAGCTGTCCGTACGGAGGGCGGAAAAAGCCAAAAAGAAGGGGGAAGGTTTTGAACCTGTTTTTTTGGAAGGATATTGTTCTAGGAGGTAAATCCATACCGTTCCATGTATTTTTTTTTTTTGTGTTTAACCATAGTTTTAGTCTTTTTTTTATGGTTACTTTTCCTAGGGTTTGGATCTATTTTTTTTACCTATAAATGGCATGGTTAGTGCTCCTCATGCATATCATAGGTTGTTTAGTACTTAAACATACATATATGTAGGCTTTTATATGTAGGGATCTAGTTTTGGATCTAGACCTAGTTCAGGATCTATGTTTTATTCATAAATCTTTTTTAACAGTAATTTATGTAGAGGTTTTATTATTAACTTTTAGATCACACGTAATTATAGTATGTAATATTCTTGTGTAACTACTTTTGCTTTTTAGCATATAATTCCATTTTGACTTAGTTTTTAATTATTATTCATTTTTTTATTTACGATATATGTGTATAGAAAGATGGAAGATCGATCTTGGATGTACACTGGTGGGGGTGGTGATGTTGTTGTATATTTTCAAAAGGTCACGGGTTTCGTTGAAGAAGCGAAGCGACACGCAAGAAGAAGGGGTACACAATTATCTTATATCATGGTCATTTATTTTATTCAATTAATTAATGTCTCTATTTGTAAAGTAACTTAACCATTTCCTTGTTTTGTAAAGTGTTCAAAATAGCGTCCTGGGACCGTGACCTGTGGCTACTATGTGTGCAAATACATAAGCGTCGGAAATGGGGAATATACTACATTCCCTACGGAAGAACCGGCCCCATGGAAAGATGTAAGTATTTAGTGTGTATTTTTTTGCATTAGTATATTAGTTTTATATTACTTAACAAATATGTATTAATTCCATAATTTATTTGTGGCAGCAACGCTATGAAAAGCCAAAAACATGTTCCTACTTAGAAGAAAGCACGCTCGAGCTCATTGCAGCCAAACTCCTCCGCTTCATGATTCGTGAGTTTTGTAATGAAAGAGGCAAGTATTTCGATCCTCTAAGTGATGTTGCAATGCATGAAGACTTGTATAGCTACAGCGATCAAAAGGGCCACCAAGATGCAATTGTGCAAAATTCAAAGACAGAGGAGCAGAGATTGAAGGCACTAGAGCCGAAGTGGCCGGATAAATTGTAATTTAGTTGTGTTTTGATGGATGAATATTATGTATTAGAAACATGATGTATATGTATGTGGATATTATAAAATGAATGACAACTATGTCTTATGTACATATAAATGCTTTAATGATTATTTTTATGGTCTTGCGTATATAGTGTGAATGTATTTTCAGTTCTATAAAAATATTTGAATTTGTCACCTGGAAAATAAAATAAATAGCAATAATTGTTTCAGTTCGGAAAATGCTAGTAATATGGGACACGATGATGTCACTAGACGATATTGCTGTCTAGGCCAACAATATCGGGCAGATGACATCATCGTGCACGATATTGGCAAAATCACAGCAAAATCGGGCATAGTGATGTCATCTGCCCGTTATTGAAGGGTCACACAGCAATATCGGCCTTCGTGATGTCATCTGGCCGCTATTGTAGGGTGACCCTTCAATAGCGGCCAGGTTGATGTCAGCTGCGCGCTATTGATGGGTTGCCTGCAATAGCGGGCGGATGACATCACCCTGCCCGCTATTGCAGGGTTTCCTGCAATAGCGGACGTTCATGGGCGTTATTGCTGGTCCGACCCTGTAATAACGTGTGAGTAATAGCGCCCGGAATGGCCGCTACTGCAGGGCCAAAACACCCGCTATTGTAGGGCTTTTTTCCAGTAGTGTTTGGTGCAAGGTGGAGAGGGACGTACGGTGGGTCATAAGATAGGTTTGGCAAAAATCATTTCAGGGGAGAAAGGCGTGAGATCACGTTGAGGGGCAGCGACACTTTAGGATCGTGTTACAGGAAATCAACGGGTAGATGGTAATCTGCAATCTATTTAGAAAGAGAATCAAAGGTCTGATGTTTTGCCTTTTTTTATGAATTTCTAGCCTATTTTTCTTTTTTTTTTTCTAGCCATCCTGGTGGGAAGTCCATCTCCTTTTAATAATAAATAGATACTGAATATACACATATTCATTCACTACTACAATAACGCTTTGTTGCGGCGAGCTAACAAGGACCTCGATGGCGGACGTCATAAATGCCACCGAGGTCCTATCACTATTTACACACAAAATTAGTTGCAGTCTAGGGGCCATGACTGGCGCCGTTCATCTACTAACAAAAGAAGGCAGGCCCCAGCTGGGACCCGCCATAGACACCATTGCCACTACGCCATCCCATCCCGCTGTCCTCCCATCCCAGTGCCTCACACCGCGCGTGTTGCGGTAGGAGGATGGGATGGTGCCGCCGCGGGAGGAGTTGGTGCCACCGCGGGAGGAGGCACCGCTACGAAGAAGAACTCCTCCACGATGGCGGCCAGCGCCTTCGAGCCATCACCAGATCCAGGCGGCGACGGAGGAGCCTGAATCGCCGGAGGCGTGGGGCGGCCGCTCGGCGAGGCATTGGCGAGGACCAAGGCCTGATGGTCCCAGGAGTGCCGGTTGTTCCTCAAACAGCCCCAACAACGATGGTTGGAGGCGCAGGAGGAGAGGAGGAAGAGGAGGAGAGGAATGGTGGTGCCGCCACCGACCCTAAACCCTAATCCTAGGTGACGGTGCGGCGCTGCACCCGCCACCTATTTATAGAAGGGTGCAGTCGGCTGCAGCGGGCCTGACTATCGGGCCCACAGCTAAATGGGCTACGGGCCTTCGTTGCGCGTCTCGTTAGGGTCCGCGACTACCACGCCTTTGTTATCCGCGGTCCCCTTGCCACGTTAGCCATGGGCTTGTGGTGTCGACGACTATTTTGCACGTTTAGTCGCGAAACATTGCCCTGTACCCCCACTTAGCGGCAGACATCTCAAGGGACCGCCACTATGGTCAAATGGGCGTCCGCCGATATAGTGGGTTATTCTAGTAGTGATTGGTGCTTATGTCTTATCACACCAGACCTTCAAACTATGTGAGTTAGATCTCGTCAAAGTCTCAACGATACAATTACAAAATGTAGTTTAGACCCTTTTGTTCTATCACTGACACAAAATTTTTTCAAATGCCTTCTCAAAGTCCACCTTTAAGAACACAATTTATGTCTTTCATTTCTAACAAAGATGGAGGTATTCAAAGGACCATGGCAGGAAATCTTGGATGCACCTTGATTTAATAAAACCATATTAATTATGATGCACAAAATTTAGAATTACCATTTATAGCCTATCGGCAAGTATCTTGGTTATCAACTTGACTAAGGAACTGAGCAGAGATATTGGCTTGAAATCAATAACAGATTCTGGATGACCAGTTTTTTGGCACCAGTGTAATATGAGAGCCATTGATGCTTCTCAGGCATAGGTCTCCATTGTGAAAGTCCTCAAACATTGTAGAAAGCAAGATTAATGATAGCCAATTTCATCCTTTGTAAAAGGAGAGTCCATCCATTCTAAAGTATCTTCTCTGTTTATGATGCTTCCAAACTGCATTCTAGCCATTTCACTCTGTCCATGTCTCTCTTTATAAGCTTCCCATAGATTGTGTGCATTTTCCTCATGTTGTGTGTACACCTGTCCATTAGCATCTGTGATATGAGCAATAGCATTCCTTCTATGTTGAGCTAAGGTTCGTGCATGGAAAAACCTGGTTGGGGTATCACCAAACTTGGTCCACTTTATGCCCCCCTTTGCTTCTAGTCGATGTTATAGGGCTAGCGAGAAATGAAAGATAACAGTAGAATTAGGGGGATCATGGCTGGCCGCTGTGAACGACGTTGCCGCCCCTTCTGCTGTGATCGGCTTTGTCTTTTCTTGGTTGGCGAGAAGAGTGTGATTATCAATAATGGACTGGAACACATGCTGCATCATTACCCTGAGTAGCAGTGAAAACCGTGTTATGGAACCTGCTGGAGGATGGCTTCCCTGCTCCAGGCGATGGTGGATGGCTCACCTCTGCAGGCTTTGTGTGGTGAAATTCTACAACGTCTGTATTTATGACGAAAGTCTGCTATATATCTGGAGTTAGTAGCGTTTGTGTGCTAGTGAACATTGTATTGTACTACTACCTCTATGCCATTGAAAGTGTCATTTTTTGCTTCCCAAGAAGTCAAATACTTTCAAATTTGAACAGTAATATATATATAATTATAAATATTTATTGTATGTAATTAGTATTATCAGATGGATCATTGAATCTATTTTCATAATAAACTTATTTAGAGATACAAATATTTCTAATATTTTATATAAACTTGATCAAAGTTAAGAAATTTATACTTGCACGGATACTATAGCAACACTTTCAATGGGACTGAGGAAGTACTGTTTTGTGAGGTGAAAGCTAGCACTGTATCAAAGTATCACTAGCGTTTGAATGCCTGTCAGCTTCCTATTGAACAATGATCCTCTGTTGATTCGTACACTAACGCTTGGTGACCGAAAACTTACCGTGTGTTAAAGTATCACTCACCATTTCGACTAAAAACAACAACCATTGTCTCGATTCGATTGTGATGCATTTTTATCACCACCAGTGTTCTCATTTGTATAAAACTCGGTCGATATATCTATGTACCGCAAGGTTAGGAAAGTGATATGCCCTTCATTACAAATTTTCCTTCCTTGATTGCTCTAGAATATTAAAATAAGTGGATCCTACCATGATGAAGTCATGGTGGTGTTTTAGATTGATGGATAATCACTATATATTCAGCTAACAATCTTGAAATTTTCAATTTACAACATTTCTGCATACGTCTGGATGATTGATTCCTTATAGGAAATCCTTTTAAAGAAGATCGCGCTTGCATACAGTGTGTAACAATATTTTTATAGGATACTAGTAACTTAATATATGCTACATTCTTGATGGTACTGTGGAGTTTAGAGTGAGTAGTGAACCTGTTTGTCTCTTTGATACGCATATAGAACAATTTACTGTGGCCCGTCTATTCATGGGCCTGCTGCGATGATTGATAAGATGTACATTAATTGATAGGGAAAGGATGAATTATTTTGTATCAATATAGCAATTAATAATTTGGTCATCTCCGTGTGTCCTTCTGCTAAGGTAATATCATGACAATTTACTATAGGTCTAACCTTGTTGTCCAACTTTGCTCGCTGATGAATCTATATATGGCAGCTAGATGTCTAAGATTTTCAAATGATGACTTGAGTTGTACTTCCTCCGTCTAACAATGTAAGGATTTGGTAGGAAATCGATTTGTCCAACAATGTAAGGATTCGTAGCAGATTGTCCATGTGCGTGCGCAGTCGCATTTACTCGAACCCAACTAACCAGAGAAAACGACACACACGTCGGTCCCCAACCCAACCAAGCAAATCTTATCTCTTCTCCAACTCTCTTCCCCCATGGCCCCATCGTCCCCAACTCAATCGGCGCTGCCTTGCGCACGGGAGGTCGGTGCCGCCCACCAATCTGCTCGCCGCCGCACTAGCCCCTGCCCGCAGCTGCGCCCGCACCTGCCAGCCGCTGCCTGCCGGTGCGCCCGCAACTCACGAGGCGCTGCGTCCACCAGCCGCCAGCCGCTGCGCTCGCCGCTCGAAGCCGCCGTCGCGAGCTCGCACGGGAAGGCGCCGCCGCACCAACCACTGCCCGCAGCTGCGCCTGCACCCGCCCGTCGTTGCCCGCCGGTGCGCCCGCAACTCGCGAGCCGCGGCGTCCACCAGCCGGCAGCCGCTGCGCTCGTCGCCCGAAGCCGCCGTCGCGAGCTCGCACGGGAAGGCGCCGCCGTGATGGCGTCCATGAGACGTGTCATGTGCCTGCCGCCGGACGTGCCGCCTGGGTGCTCCTTGAATACAAACCGGAGCAACCTCGATCTGCTGTGCGACTACGACGACGACGTCGTAGAGAAATCCGATGAGGAGCTTGTTCCACCGTCACCAACGAGTGCCTCCTCTCGTCCCCAAGCAGCAGGCCAACTAGGATGGACAGGCCAGCGAGCAACCAGAGCTGGAAGGACTTTTGTAATCAAGAATGCTCTACTAGTATCTCTTGTAACTGTCATAGGCTTTGTGATTAATGTACCTGCCGGCCTATGGATGCTACTTCTCTTTGCTGGCTCCTATGAGGAAATAGAAAACTTGATCAATTAAACAACATTTGCTAACAAAGAAAAATCAACTTATGTAATGTGAATTCACCTTTCTAACAAAAGGCGACATTCCAATTTTCCCATCAAATATGCTGGTACCTTGATCATCGTTTATAGGTTTTCCAACAGCTGCAAGGAACATGACCTTTTTGATTGAATTGTTATTCTGGACTGTCAACAATGGATCTTCTTCCTCAGGTAACATGTAGAATTTCTTCACTTTCTTTGTTGCATTGAACCATTTTTCATCAATGTGTATTATGTTGCTCATGGGAAAAAAGGTTGGCTCACTATCCACAGATTGTGGATCTATCATAGACACACAATATTGTAGTCGCTGCAGCTTGTTTGAATCCTTCAATAGTGGCTTCAGTGTGTTTGAGTGACGACGCAATAACCCATCTTTGAACATGTTATGCAATGTGCTCTTCTTGACATGCAATTCTTCAGCTAGGTCCCTAATGTTAGTCCTTTTCTCCAACGCAATGGTTCTAATACGAGATAGATCAATGACTGTTTTTTTCCTGCCACAATGTTTGCTTCTCTTAGACTTGACATCAACTGGAACACCCCTATCCATGCATGCCTTCGCTATCCTCCAAATAGATTGCACATATGACCTTTTCACGTTGAATAGAGCAGCAACAATAGTAGTGGTGTTTCTCTTTATTTTCCCATTGTTACTTCTCCACAACACAGCTTCATAAACTTTTTGCCTCTCCGAGTTTGTTAAATACTTTCTCACATTGCCATTTGTGTTGGGTGGTGGCTGGTTTTCTACATCAAGCTCTTCGTCACTTGAGTCATCAAGCTCTTCTTCATCGAACTGAACACCAATATGGTCAGCATACAATGCATTGTCGGTATCTACAAGGTCGTATAAGGTCTGTTACACTCTCAATTGATCTACAACATTCCATGCTACTTTTCTATATCAGTTGAGTAAGAGTAAGAATGGAAATCTTTACCATCTAACATATGCTCATTTTCAGTTCCAGAGTGATCCATGTCATCCTCACCATCTAAATGATTAACAAAAAGTGAAAGTAAGTACACCACCCCACATCTACAGAAATCATTTGATTTACTACATCATTGGAGAACTACTTTTGTTACCTGCATGCATATTCGGATCATTTTCAGCTCCAAAGTGATCCATGGTATCTTCACCATCTGAATGATGAACAAAAAAGTGAAAGTAAGTACACCACCCCACATCTACATGAATCATCTCATTTACTATAGCATTGGAGAACTATTTTTGTTACCTGGATGCATGTTTAGATCAAATGAACTTATTGGCAACATGTTGTGATTCGGGGTAGGAAGAGTGTCCGTGTCATCTTCCTCTTCCTCACTTGCAGCAGGGACTTGATTAAGGTCAAATGCCATGGGAGTGGACAGGAGGGAAACGTAGAGGACATGAGAAGTGAAAGAGTGTGGATAAGTGGACCGGAGTGCAGTTCTGGAGAGTTTATACTCCCCACGTTTGTTCTGGCGCTCAGACTTTCAAAATTTCAATTTTTCAATTTTTTGTGTGATTTGGTTTGCCGCCAGCTTATTTTTTGGTGCATGGCGCCAAATGTAATCCTCATGTATGTGAACGCATTAATGAGAGTGGTTCGAGAGTTGTTGAATGGAACATGCATGACTGGTTGTCTGTACTTTTTCTGGTTGCAGTACACCAATTATTAGGGGCATCCTAGTCTTTTGCCTTCCTCCTTGCGCCTGCCTCGGGAGTCCGGGAATCCTTACATTCCTGGACGGAGGAAGTATACGAGTAGGATGTTTAGGTTGGACTTATAGCAGTACTTAATAGCACGTCTCCTTTATTTTGTCATCTATATGTCGTTGCAGTGCAAGCACGAAAAATGCACGAGTCTTATTGGTGATTGATCCATAGCAAGGAAGGTACTATATATGTAGGATACAACAACGAAAGTTGAGAACGATCAGCGATTTATACGAGGCTAATTATTGCGCTAAAGCATGTTAGTATCATCTTCTAATGACAGATATCTGTTAATCATCCTTTCAAAAGAGGGAACGACCTTTCAAAAGAGGGAACTATATGGAAGTTGAAGTTAGCTCCGAAGACAAAGATATAATTTTGGGTTGTATGAATGCAGTTACTATGGTTAAGTTACTATACAGTAACCAGTTACCCCCAAAAGCCTAAGCTCATAGGAAAAGGTGTGCAATTCACTTATGGTTCCACACTCCCCCTCACGTGCAGCTCTCGTAGGTGTAAACGTGGAAATAGCAACGGTACAACGAAATATGCGGTCGTCAAGACTTGAACTCAAGACCTATAGCTCTAATACCATTTTAAGTTACTGTACACTAACTAGATGCACCCAAAAGCCTAAGCTTGTAGGAAACAGTGTGCAATTCACTTATAGTTCAACAACTATAACCAATAATAACTTAATAAAAAGAAATTGTCCTCTAGTCAAAAGTGTCATTTATGTTATTATAATAAAAATATTGAACACATGCAAATTCTTTTACAGTCACCAAGCTAGAAATATGTGAACAGGTGCTAAATGCATATACCTATTTAAACCCACCTGGATCACTCGCTTATATGCTCGAAAACTAGTTAATTACCGGTAGTCATTTTCAAATAGAGGAAAATTATTCTAGTTCCGACTGCAGCCTTATGTTGGGCTATTTAATTAGCCATATTAAAATTATTCTAGTACACATCAATGCTACAATCAACTTTCTTTAAAAACAAATCAGCTGCTGTATCTTGCTTCTTGACTGTCACTTTGGTGGTTGCTACGATAGAGATATTTGCAAGTCATGGACGAAGATTCGATAATGGATTGTATCTTGCTTTCTCGTTGCATGTGCATGTGTGTCTGTTAATAGACCAATGTAAAGATTGTGCATCGAGGGGAGGGTCTAGTTATTATTATCCGCTTCGGGCTTGCAAATGTTGTTGCAATTGTGTAACGACCCGATTTTCATCGGATAGTGAAAACCGTGTCTTGTACCTCAATGCCACTCCCAGGAGGGTGACACGTACATCCAATACAGTTAACATCATAAAAACCATAAGATAGAGTAAATGCAAGGCAAGATAATAGAATCTCCAAAGTACATCATCATAACTCAATGCTCAAATCTCATGGATTTACACGTGGCTCGCAGGCCAACGAGAGAACATGAAGGAAACTAGCGGAAGCGTCTCACATAAAGATAGGCGGTGAAGACCCAAAGCCCACAAGCACTCGTATGTAGGAGAGAACGTCACTCCTCTCCGGCGGCTCCGTCGGTGGGCTCGGCGGGATCCTCCGGATCAGCGTCCGAAGAACAAAGTGGGAAAGCCGTGAGTACAACATGTACTCAGCGAGCCGCAACTACCTAGCAACAATGTATGCATGTTGGGATTACTCAAGGAAAGGCAAGGGCTAGCACCTAAAGCAATTAATCCTCAAGTCTATGTGATTCATATTTTATTATTAGTCAAATTTTATAAGTGACCTTGCAGGAAACAACACAATCCTGCAAGGGTCAATATTTTATGTCGAGCACACCTCCACTGGACCACAGCTCGAAGCCGGAAGTAAAACACCTATCGGAGGGAGAAGTAGTAAATGCTAATCAAGCGTGTCGCTCAATGGTGTTGCCCCCTTACCCGAGGTCTAGGCTATACGTATAGATTATATATCTCTGCAGAGAGTAAGCAACTGTACCCACATGAAGAGGTACTATACCTACAGCCACCGTCGTGGCTAAAGCACAGCAACACTCACAAGATCAATAAACAAAGCATCGACGGCGGGCGCCCGTCCCTCGAGTCCGGGATCCCCAACCATAACGCAGAAGAGGGCCCCGAAGGTGTGAAAGGTCTACCACGGGCTAGGTAGGATATCCTCTACTCATGGGTCGAGACAAAAACTCCAAAAACCCACTAACACTAACTCTACACCACGGCGGGCCCACCAGTCCTCCGCTAAGCGTCTCAATCCAGCTCGCCCATACGGGTCACGTGGTAAGCTAGTATACCAAAGAGCGAGCAACCGGGAACCGGTCCTCAAGCTGCCGGGGCGAGTCACCATCCCTCTCCTCAAAACAACGGTCTCAACAACGAGTGTCACCACAACAGGGGCCCCATAACCCCAAGGCCCCTACACAAGCTGTGCCCGCAACGAGGCACTCTCCAAACGGGGACTCCCTAAAAGTCCCCTAGCACCTAACCACCTACACTCGCCCTCGCAAAAGTCCTACAGGGTATCTAGTACAGAAACTCGACACCTAAGAAACACCTACAATTTATTTTACACAAAAACTTGTATAGTCATCATGGGGTTCAATTAAGCAACTAAGCGGATACTAAGCATGCGAGTAACGAGTAGAACACCCTATGGCAAACAGTGGCAAGGATGGCATAGTATGGCATAGGTAAACTACAAGTGCAAGTAACCATTAATCATGCATGGATCAATTTAATGCAATTGCTAAATAAGAGCAAGAGTGGTCAAGGATTGCGGCTTGCTGCGAAACGCTGGTCCCGAGGCCGGGTTGGGGTACTCGTACGGCTGCTCTGGTGGAAACTCCTCAAACTACGGCTCGGACGGAAACTCCTCGTAGCTCTCGGCGGACGAACGTACGAAACGGGTTAGGCACGCAAAACGAGGTAAGTACGAGAGCAACGAAACGGACGACGCAATTTACGACACTTGAACATAGCTAATAACTACACTAACGCGTAGATCTCGTCGCTACAAACCCAACGCAACCGACCGCGTATTTTTCGACGCTCCAGGGAAAAGATATGAATTTCGAAGATAAATGAATTATGGAAATTCCGGAAATTCCAAAAAAGGAAAAACCAGAATATTCCGCGGTCCACGCACTGTTCCGTGGACCGGGTCCACGGGCCCCTTAGCCCCCTTTCTCTCTCGGTCCACATGGGCCGGGTCCATGCAACAAGGGGAAGAACCCCATGGACCGAGGCGGGCCCATGGCGGACGCCGGGGTGACGTCGGCATGACGCCACCCCACCGGCGACGGGCGGCGCCGCCGGGGACCACCGCGAAGCTTGCTGGAATCGCGTCGATCTCGAGCTACAGCTCGCCGCGGAGGGAGTGGAGACCACCAACGGACTCCCCACGGCGGCACGCTCCTACCGGGGTCACTCCCGAGCACCGGCCTACGGCCGGAGCGGCGGTGCGGGCTCACCGGAACTCGCCGGCGGAGGCGCGAAGAGGGAAACCCCTGGACTCAACCACAATGCAAACCAAAGGCACCAAACGATGGCTCATGCTCCCCTGAACCTCCCTGCACTACTCGCGACCCAAGGCGACCGCCGAGCACCGCCGGCGACGAGCTCCGCGGCGGCGGACATGGCGGATCCGCCAAAACCATCCAAGTCGCGACCTTGACCCAAAAATCGAGCGCGCACGGGCCACGGGGCGAGAGTATGAAGCTCTAGGGCTTGCTAGGCGGGCATGAGCTCGACCGTAGCCTCGAGCTCCACGGCGGCCATGGCGTGCGACGACCGGAGCTCGACGGGAGCCCTCAATTCGAGGCCAAATTAAGGGGAAAAGGGGGAAACGGTGCGCGAGCTCACCAGGGTGCTTGAGCAGGACTCGGACGGGGCGGAGGGGGCTTGACGGTGAAGAACACGGTGGAGCTACGGTGGCGGGCGGTGATGGCGACCTCGGCTCGAGTGGTGACCGCGCTTGAGGGCGTTCCGACGCCGCAAGGTGACGACGGGGATGCGCTCAACGCCAAACGAGAGGGCATGCGAAGGGGATTCTAGAACGGAGGTCAAGCTCACGGGGGACTCACCGTCGACGGCGCGCGGCGGCGGGGACGGAGTGGCCGCGGACTTCCCCCGCCTCGTTCGTGCTCCACCTACAACGAAATGCGAAGCCATTAGCACCATGGGGATGGGCGACGGAAGAGGAACCGAACGGTGGCGACGAGATTCACCCGCGAGACCGGCTTCTCCGGCGGTGGCGGGGCGGACGGCGAACGGAGGCTAGGGTTTGGGCGCCGGTGCGGGTTTAAATCGAGGTTGGGGCTCACGGGGGTGGCGGGCGACCCGCTACAATCCGAGGCGGAGCGGTTGGACGCGGGGCCGGCCGACGTTGAGGCGAGCGGGCGGTGCAAAGCGACGCGCGTCCGACGTGGACGCTGCGGGCGCGTGCGATACGGCGAGGTGGGGAAGAAAAACAGGACTCGGGCTGCTCGGCCGGTCGGAGCTGGGCTGGCTGGTCGGGCCGCGCGGGAGTGAAAAGAGGAAGGGAGAGGGAAGTGGGCCGCGCCAGAAAAGAAAGGAGGGAAAGAGACCGGGCTCGTTGTGTGGATTCGGCCCAAAAGCGAGTAATTCAAACCAAAATCAATTCAAATCGATTCCTTTTCCAAATTCAAGCAAACTTCGACCAATTTGATTTTTATTCGAATTTTTTGAATAGGTACAAAGATACATGGGATGTTACGGACTCCCCCTACAAGAATCTCGTCCTCGAGATTTCACTCCACATCCTCAAACAAGTGAGGGAAGTCCTTCCTCAAGTTGTCCTCCATCTCCCAAGTGGCCTCACGCTCGGTGTGGTTACTCCACGGAACCTTGCAGAAGCCGGATCCTGCGACTCCTCGTCTCCTTGTAGGCCCTATCCAAGATCCTCACGGGGTACTCCAAGTACTCCGGATCGTCCTGAATATCCAACACATCGGGAGACACCTGCTCCTCTAGCACACGCAAGCACTTCTTGAGCTGCAAAACATGGAACACGTCATGCACTCCGGCATGGTGTCCCGGCAACTCAAGCTGATAGGCGAGATCTCCAATCCTCCTCACCACTCCGAACGGTCCAATGAACCTCGGTGCCAACTTGCCACGCACGTGGAACCTGCGCGTCCCACGAAGTGGAGAGACCTTGAGATAGACAAAGTCATCCACAAAGAACTCCAAAGGTCTCCTCCTCTTATCCGCATAGCTCCTCCGCCTGCTCCGGGCAACATGGATATGCTCTCGACCTGCTCAACCTTCTCCTCGGCCTCTCCGACAAGATCCGGGCCTTAGAAAGACCTCTCCCCAACCTCCGACCACATGAGAGGTGTCCTGCACTTCCTCCCATACAAGAGCTCATTTGGTGACATCTTGATGCTAGCCTGGTAGAAGACGAGAGAACATAAGGAAAAGAGTGAAGAGAGTTAAGAGATAAAGAGAAGAAGACATCTAGATGCTTGCACGGTAACTGTTGTTGTAAGAGAACTCAGCAAACGACAGATCTGTCCTCCTAACTCTTTGTTGACGGTCCTTATGGTCCAATTTTACCGTCAACATGTTGCATCTTTTTGAATCAAACACCATCACCAAGAATAGACATAGGGATTATTTCTAACAAATTCCACTAGTCTTGGTGAAATTATGAATGCAGGTGCAATTCATATGAAAACGAGGAGAAAACATGCACGAAACATGGGCTTTGCAATCGACGGATTTTCCCGGACTAAAGAATATAGTCCAAAAGCCCAAAACCACAAAACAGAGCCTCAACATCAAACCAAGCAAGTGGATTGGGCCGAGTACACGACCGGGGGAAGGCACCGAGAGAAGAATCAAGCCCGGGGGAGCCCGAGCCGGTTCGGCCAAACCGCCCTAGTGGGTTCGGCCGAGCCGGCGAGTGGGCCCCCCGGCCCATCTTTCTCCGGCGGTTTGTCACCGACGTCCGGAGGTCGGTTCCACCTGCAATTAATGCCACCGACGTCCGGAACCGCCTCCAAGTTGCCGACCTTCCAAGGCTATAAATAAAGGGGTACACCCCCTCACTCAACACACCACCAACATCAAGATACGAGACAAAACTCTCATCCTTAGGCCAAGGGCCTCTTGTATCTTAGTAGAATAGGAGAGAGGGCAAGGAAGAGGAAGGAGTGTTCCTCCCTTTTAAAGTGGAGTAGTATTTCCTTTTCTTTTACCTTGGCGTGTAAACACTCTTTTTGGTGATTTATACGTGGTGATCTACTTATCTATCGTGACATATCTTTGTGTTAGACGTAATTCTTGTTATACTTGTTTACGGGATCATCGCTTCGCAAGAAGTGCTCTAGCTTTCCGAACTCGGTTCTAGGCCGAGGCTAGAGTAGTGGTCAATAGCATAGACGTGGTGTCTAGGGCTGGAGATCGCCTTTGTTTGCTGCGTGCCCCACGGTTTGTAGAGGTAGGTGGCAGGAAGTGACAGCCCTGTCATCCAAAGGAACCCTCCACGTTCGGGTACATAGTAGAGCTTTCGTAGACCGGAGTGGCTTGGCGGACCAAGCCTAAGACGGTGCCCGAAGTAAACAAGTCTAGCTTGCGTTCGTCTACCTTTAAAGGATAAATAGATAAGAGTCACCCTCTCGACCCTATTTTGCTACGTTGTCTTGGTTGTCCTTGGGTAAACTAACCTTGTTGCAGAAATACTCCGTTCCCTCGCGGATATAAATACGATACCTTGGAATACTCCCGGGTGAAGTGCTACAACGGTATTCCGTGCGCTTGCGGATTTATTCGTGACGTAAGAAATACCAACACTCTTGCTGTAGGTGAGCACACAAGCTCTCAACATATCCTCCAAAGTCTGGTTCACCCTCTCTGTCGACCATCCGTCCGAGGGTGATACAGCGTCTTCGTAGTCCGATCTAGTGCCCATCGAAGCATGCAAACTCCTCCAGAACTTAGCCACAAGCCGAGGACCACGATCGGACACTATGGTGAGTGGGGCACCATGTAGCCTCAGAATCTTATCAATGTAGAGACGGGCAAGCAGCTCCACATTGTACTTGGCATTGACGGCAATGAAGTGAGCCGCCTTGGAGAAACGATCCACAATCACCCAAATAGAATCATGACCCTTCCGCGAGCGAGGCAATCCATTGATGAAATCCAAGCTGATGTATTCCCACTTCCACTTAGGAATCCCAAGAGGCTTGAGCAAACCAGCCGGCTTCCGATGTTACGCCTTGACCCTCCTGCAGATATCACACATCCCCACAAACCGAGCAATCTTCATCTTCATACCTTCCCACCGGAGCCGAGTGCGAAGATCCTGATACATCTTTGTGTTCCCCGGATGGATCGAGTAGCGAGAACAGGTGAGCCTCTCTCAAAATCCCCTCTCGAATCCCAGCACCTCTAGGAACCACAATCCGATCCTTGTACCACAAGCACACCATCATCATCCACCCTAAAGCCAGGAGCCTTATCCACTGCCATCTTAGCCTTGATCAATGCCACCAAGCTGTCATCCTTTTGCTTTTCCTTGATCCGATCTCCAAGAAGGTGGGTGATCCTCAACTCGTGGAGATAGCCCTCGGGAATGAGCTCCACTCCATCCCTCATCATCTCCTCAAACACCTCGGAGCGGCTCGTCATCGAGACTGGTGCAATAGGTCTTGCGACTCGGCGCATCCGCAACAACATTGGCCTTGCCGGGTGGTAGTTGATGCTCAAATCATAATCCTTTATCAACTCAAGCCACATCCTCTGTCTCATGTTCAGCTCCGACTGCGTGAAGATATACTTGAGACTCTTGTGATCCGTGAAAATCTCACATCCGCCATCGATGAGATAGTGCCTCCAAATCTTCAACGCATGAACAAGCTGCTGCAAGCTCAAGATCATGAGTGGGGTAGTGCCGCTCGTGCTTCTTCAACTGCCTCGAAGCATAAGCCACAACCTTCCTGTTTCGCATAAGCACACATCCGAGCCCATGAGTGGAAGCATCACAATACACCCGAAAGTCCTGGCTAAGATCCGGCAATGTGAGCACGGGAGCGGTGGTCGGCCTAGTCTTGAGCTCCTGAAAGCACCTCTCTCGCTCCGGAGTCCACTCAAAGGTGACATTATCCAGCAAGAGCTCCGTCATGGGACGAGCTATCCGAAAGAAATCCTCAACAAAGCGACGGTAGTACCCAGCCATCCCCAAGAAACTCCTCACATCCTTGACACATCTGCGGTCTCTGCCAGTTCATCACAGATCCCGACCTTCCCTGGATCCACACTCACTCCATCGGTATTTATGACATGCCCCAAGAAAGCCACTTCCTCAAGCCGAACTTGCACTTGCTGAACTTCGCATACAAGCGATGCTCCTTCGACCTCTCCAAGACAACCCTCAAGTGATGAGCATGCTCTTCGGCGGACTTTGAGTACACAAGAATATCATCAATGAACACCACCACAAACTTATCCAACTCTGCCATGAAGACCTTGTTCATCATCTTCATGAAGTAAGGAGGGGCATTGGTCAAGCCAAAGGAAGCAACAGTGAACTCAAACTGCCCGTACACTGTTCAGGAAAGACAAGAAGCAATTTTCACGGAGGGGTGATTAGGCATGATAGATAACAAATGGAATTGACAAGGCGGTAACAAAGATTCATACCTACTCACGAAGGCGGTCTTAGGAATGTCACACTCGCGGATTTTCATTTGATGATAGCCCGATCTCAAATCAATAGAGGAGAAATACTTGGGACCCTTCAGCTGATCAAACAAATCATCAATCCGCGGCAAGGAGTACTTATTCTTGATGGTGACCTCGTTCAAGGAACAATAGTCAACACACATCCTGTCGGTACCATCCTTCTTCTTCACAAACGAACAGGGGATCCCCAAGGTGAAGCACTTGGGCGAATGAACCCCTTCCTCAACAGATCATCAATCTTCTCCTTCGGGAGGACCAACTCATCAGCCGACATCCGATACGGCCTCTTGGCAATAGGGGCCGTGCCGGGAGAAGATCAATCACAAACTCAACATCCCGATCCGGCGGATGCCCCGGCAAATCATCGGGAAAGACCTCGGGATACTCACAAACCACGGGAATCTGCTCCAAGGGCAAACCCTCAAAGTGACAAAGCTGCACCGGCAAACGAGGTGCTATGGGGGAAAACCTCACGAGTAACCCCACGGTGACTCACCAAGGTCACTATCCTCTCCTCACACTCGAATCACACCCTTGTTCCTGGTCAACCAGTCCATACCTAAGATCACCTCAATACCACGCGAGGGCAAAAGAATCGGGTCGGCCAAGAACCGCTCTCCCTCAATCACAATCCGAACTCCTCTCGCAACCCAAGTGACACTTGGCTACCCCAAGTGCTGAAGTAGTGACAATAGGAGACCCAAGCAAGACAGTAGGAATCTTAAGCTTCGAAACGAACGCGGACGAGATAAACGATCTAGTCGCACCGAGTATCGAAAAGAACAGAAGCTAAACAAGACTCAACGAAGAACTCACCAAGAACAACGTCGGGGGCCTGCTCGAGCATCCTCTCGTGGTGACGTGGTGAAGCCTAGCACGGGAAGCACTCTGCTGTGGCTGCTGCCTGGCTGCCGACCGCACCTGGACGGGGAGCACTGCGGAACTGCTGCTGCTGTGGCTGTGCTGCTGGCCTCGGTGTTGTGAAGGTGGTAGGAGCTCCTCGACCCAAGTTGGGACACGCGTAGTACTTGTGTCCCGGCTGTCCACACCGAAAGCACCTGTTGGCGAAGGGCATCCCACTGCTCGGGGGCCTCCACCCTGACTCGCTGTGGTGCTGGAGCACGCCGGTACTGCTGTCCCTGTGGTGCAAACCGCCTCTGCCCGGAACCGCCAAACTGCCCTGTGGTGGACGTGCGGACTGCTGCTGCTGCCCACTAAACCTCGGCCTTTACTGCCCTCCGGAACGGTCTAGCTGCCCTCCTGACCTCTTGTGTGCCTCAACCCTCTTGACCTTCTCAAGGCCATCCTCAACCTCAATGGCCTTATCCACGAGCTCCTTCGGGGTAGAGCACCCTGCCACGTGTGGACCAATCTCCGCCACGAGTCCCTTCTTGAAGTAGTAGACCTTGTCCCGCTCTCGTGGACACGTCACGAGGTGAGTAGTGTGACAGCTCGATCCACCTCCGGTAGTACTCGGGCACACCCATAGCTCCCATCCGCGGGTTCCTGAACTCGTCGGACTTCCTGTCCATCACCCCTTGGGGATGTGCTGCGCTCCGAACTCCTGCTCAAACTCGTCCCAAGTGATACTGTCCGGGTCCTGGTGGTTGGCCACGTAAGTGTCCCACCACGCGCTGGCTGCACCTGCGAGCAAGTAAGTAGCAAGTGACACACACTCGGTGTTAGTACACTCCATCATCGGTAGCTGCTTGGACACCGTCCCGAGCTAGCTGTCGGCGTCCAAGGGGTCGGTGCGGTGAGAGAACGTGTCCGGCTGAAGTCCGCGGAAGGCCTCCTTCCTCATGTCGGACCGGCTGCGACCTGCGTCGTCGTGGCTGCTGCTGCTGCTGCTGCTGCAAGATCCGCTCGTGGTGCTGCTGCTGCTGTTGTAACATCTGCATCGGACCTCCAAGGATGTGGGTCCGGTTCGCCATCACGTTGGCGAGAGTCCGAACGGGGGAGGCGGTGGTGCCTCCTGGCTGCTCGGCCTCCTCCTCGCTGCCCTCGGTGCCTCCTCCTGCTGCTCGGCACCCTCCTCGCTGTCCGGCAGCCTCGGCTCTCCTCGCTGCGGGGTCGAGTGGTGCCTCTCCACCGCGACCACGCCCACGGCCACGAGCACCTACGGCTCCTCCTCCACGACCACGGCCTCTCGCACCGCGGCCTCGCGCAGCTGCTGCGGGAGTTGCACGACCTCTGCCACGACCGCGACCACGCCCACGACCTGCGGGGGCTGGCCGTCTCCGTCCATCGCAGCCTGCTCAAACCGCACGTGGAGACCCCTTCCTCTTGGCATCTGCCGACAAGACAGAAATCCAAGGTTAGAGTGTTACTCAAGAATTATCTTCAAATCTTGAAATAAAAGTATAATGCATGCTAGATCAATTGTCTAAACAAACATAACGAGTCATTTTCCGTTCGGTCCATCTTGTGTAGATAACTTCGATCGACGAGAAATTTCAAAGTGTGATGAATTGGAGTTTAGCTGATTAGAGTACTAGATCATGTCCTTAAGAGTGAGTTTGCTAACGACGGTTCTCGTTCCTACGGACAAGTATGGCTCGATACCAATCGTAACGACCCGATTTTCACCGGATAGTGAAAACCGTGCCTTGTACCTCAATGCCACTCCCGGGAGTGTGACACGTACATCCAATACGAGTTAACATCATAAAAACCATAAGATAGAGTAAATGCAAGGCAAGATAATAGAATCTCCAAAGTACATCATCATAACTCAATGCTCAAATCTCATGGATACAAAACACGTGGCTCGCGAGGCCAACGAGAGAACATGAAGGAAACTAGCGGAATCGTCTCACATGAAGATAGGCGGTGAAGACCCAAAGCCCACAAGCACTCGTGTGTAGGCGAGAACGTCACTCCTCTCCGGCGGCTCCGTCGGTGGGCTCGACGGGATCCTCCGGATCAGCGTCCGAAGAACAAAGTGGGAAAGCCGTGAGTACAACATGTACTCAACAAGCCGCAACTACCTAGCCACAATGTATGCATGTTGGGATTACCCAAGGAAAGGCAAGGGCTAGCACCTAAAGCAATTAATCCTCAAGTCTATGTGATTCATATTTTATTATTAGTCAAATTTTATAAGTGGCCTTGCAGGAAACAACACAATCCTGCAAGGGTCAATATTTTATGTCCAGCACACCTCCACTGGACCATAGCTCGAAGCCGGAAGTAAAATACCTATCGGAGGGGAGAAGTAGTAAATGCTAATCAAGCGTGTCGCTCAATGGTGTTGCCCCCTTACCCGAGGGCTAGGCTATACGTATAGATTATATATCTCTGCAGAGAGTAAGCAACTGTACCCACATGAAGAGGTACTATAACTACAGCCACCGTCATGGCTAAAGCACAGCAACACTCACAAGATCAATAAACAAAGCATCGAATGGCGGGCACCCGTCCCTCGAGTCCGGGATCCCCAACCACAACGCAGAAGAGGGCCCCGAAGGTGTGAAAGGTCTACCACGGGCCAGGTGGGATATCCTCTACTCATGGGTCGAGACAAAAGCTCCAAAAACCCACTAACACTAACTCTACACCACGGTGGGCCCACTAGTCCTCCGCTAAGCGTCTCAATCCAGCTCGCCCATACGGGTCACGTGGTAAGCTAGTATACCAAAGAGCGAGCAACCGGGAACCGGTCCTCAAACTGCCGGGGCTCGATACCTAAGAAACACCTATAATTTATTTTACACAAAAACTTGTATAGTCATCATGGGGTTCAATTAAGCAACTAAGCGAGATACTAAGCATGCGAGTAACGAGTAGAACACCCTATGGCAAACAGTGGCAAGGATGGCATAGTATGGCATAGGTAAACTACAAGTGCAAGTAACCATTAATCATGCATGGATCAATTTAATGCAATTGCTAAATAGGAGCAAGAGTGGTCAAGGATTGCGGTTTGCTCGCAAACGCTGGTCCCGAGCCGGGTCGGGGTACTCGTACGGCTGCTCTGGTGGAAACTCCTCAAAGCTGCGGCTCGAGCGGAAACTCCTCATAGCTCTCGGCGGACGGAACGTACGAAACGGGTTAGGCACGCAAAACGAGGTAAGTACGAGAGCAACGAAATGGACGACGGAATTTACGACACTAGAACATAGCTAATAACTACACTAACGCGTAGATCTCGTCGCTACGAACCCAACGCAACTGACCGCGTATTTTTCGACGCTCCAGGGAAAAGATATGAATTTCCGAAGATAAATGAATTATGGAAATTCTGGAAATTCCAAAAAAGGAAAAACCAGGGAATATTCCCGGTTCCCTCAGAATACTCTTCCAGAATATTCCGCGGTCCGCGCACTGTTCCGTGGACCGGGTCCACGGGCCTACTTAGCCCCCTTTCTCTCCGGTCCACATGGGCCGGGTCCATGCAACAACGGGGAAGAACCCCATGGACCGAGGCGGGCCCATGGCCGATGCCGGGGTGACGTCGGCATGACGCCACCCCACCGGCGACGGGCGGCGCCGCCGGGGACCACCGCGAAGCTTGCCGGAATCGCGTCGATCTCGAGCTACAGCTCGCCGCGGAGGGAGTGGAGACCACCAACGGACTCCCCACGGCGGCGCGCTCCTACCGGGGTCACTCCCGAGCACCGCTACGGCCGGAGCGGCGGTGCGGGCTCACCGGAGCTTCGCCGGCGGAGGCGCGAAGAGGGAAACCCCCGGACTCAACCACAACGCAAACCAAAGGCACCAAACGATGGCTCATGCTCCCCCGAACCTCCCCGCACTACTCGCGACCCAAGGCGACCGCCGAGCACCACCGACGACGAGCTCCACGAGCGGCGGACATGGCGGATCCGCCAAAACCATCCAAGTCGCGTCCTTGACCCAAAAATCGAGCGCGCACGGGCGAGAGTACGAAGCTCTAGGGCTTGCTAGGTGGGCATGAGCTCGACCGTAGCCTCGAGCTCCACGGCGGACGGAGCTCGACGGGAGCCCTCAATTCGAGGCCAAATTAAGGGGAAAAAGGGGGAAACGGTGCGCGAGCTCACCAGGGTGCTTGAGCAGGACTCGGACGGGGCGGAGGGGGCTTGACGGTGAAGAACACGGTGGAGCTGCGGTGGCGGGCGGCGATGGCGACCTCGGCTCGAGTGGTTACCGCGCTTGAGGGCGTTCCGACGCTGCAAGGTGACGACGGGGATGCGCTCAACGCCAAACGAGAGGGCATGCGAAGGGGATTCTAGAACGGAGGTCAAGCTCACGGGGGACTCACCGTCGACGACGCGCGGCGGCGGGGACAGAAGTGGCCGCGGACTTCCCCGCCTCGTTCGTGCTCCACCTACAACGAAATGCGAAGCCATTAGCACCATGGGGATGGGCGACGGAAGAGGAACCGGACGGTGGCGACGAGATTCACCCGCGAGACCGGCTTCTCCGGCGGTGGCGGGGCGGACGGCGAACGGAGGCTAGGGTTTGGGCGCCGGTGGGGGTTTAAATCGAGGCTGTGGCTCACGGGGTGGCAGGCGACCCGCTACAATCCGAGGCGGAGCGGTTGGACGCGGGGCCGATTGACGTTGAGGCGAGCGGGCGGCGCAAAGCGACGCGCATCCGACATGGATGCCGCGGGCGCGCGCGGTACGGCGAGGTGGGGAAGAAAAACGGGACTCGGGCTGCTGGGCCGGTCGGGCTGGGCTGGCTGGCTGGGCCGCGCGGGAGTGAAAGGAGGAAGGGAGAGGGAAGTGGGCCGCGCCGAGGAAAGAAAGGAGGGAAAGAGACTGGGCTGTTGTGTGGATTAGGCCCAAGAGCGAGTAATTCAAACCAAAATCAATTCAAATCGATTCCTTTTCCAAATTCAAGCAAACTTCGACCAATTTGATTTTTATTCGAATTTTTTGAATAGGTACAAAGATACATGGGATGTTACAAATTGGTTAATAAACTCCGCCTAGGCAAAGGAACAGTAGACTGAATATCAAGCATGCATAGATGCCTGTGGGCATGCAGGAACGACAAACATGTTCAGCTAATTAAGAATGATGCCAACATGACACCATTTATTTACTGGAGGCTTCAGCTGACCGTGCTGTGCCCATATGTAACATTGAGGGTACTATAAAGCAAATGGTTGCCGTGTAATACATCTTCTCAATATAGACCATGCATTATGGAGCTCTGAGGTACCACGCATATTAGAATTACTCTATAATTTCAATTTGAATCAATGCAAAACAGGAAAATAACAACAACAACAACAAGCCTATGCTGGAGTAAAGGTTCATAGACTAATGGAAGGTAAATATTAATTTACAATAGTCTAAGGCCAGTCTCAATGGAAGTTTCATGGACACAGTTACCTAGAGTGACACGTCATCTAAAAAGTTTAAAACTAGGATGAAACACCCCTCTCTCAGTGCATAGTTTCATCTATTGTTGTTTTCTATGTTACATGCAAGACACAAACTGTCTAGGTAACTGTGTATGTAGAGTTTCATCCTCATGAAACTCATTTCACCTATCTCCTGATTAATACACTGCCACATCACCAAAAACGCCTACATGACACTCTATTTATTGCCCATAAAACTCTCACTGAGACTGGTCTAAACGTGCATTGCATTTAGCTAATTAATATATCACACCAGAAATATGATTTATTTGTCTCTTGCTAGTAACCGTGTATTCAGTTAAATATAAATAGTTGAAAGTTCATAGGACAGTAGAACTGCAGGTCACTAATGTCTAAGAGAATGCTTGAGTTATTGAGTTGGATATCACAACCGTGCCTATGTCACAATTTTTGATAGATTAAGTCATGGATTCCAATTGCATGAACCAATCACCTGAGGCTCTCATTTCCATACGGAATCACGTGCCACCATGTTAGTTATAATGGTTTCAAAAACATACCGGATTATTAATTTGATAGGAAAATGGTATACACAACTACTTCTGGTGCTCGAACGTATTGAATAACAGTAGTTGGAAATATCACTTTATCATTGACTTGGTAAAAAAAATAGATTGCACTCTGATGAATATTATAAAATTAGACGGTTATGGAAGACCCTGCTTAAATATTATATATTTTGTGTGTAATAACATTAATTTCTTGTGTGATATGGAACCTTATATAACTAATAAGCTACAAAATATTGATATACAATTAATGAAAATATGAAGTGCTCTGAGTAAAACAGGTAGCATATATATAGTTCTTCCCACTTTATGAATCTATTTACTCCTTAACATTTCAGTTCTTATTGTTGCATAATACATATATGAGAATGATTTTTGTGGGCATAGGGGCATGTGCCCACCTTAGCTTTTTTATTAATTATGATTAAATATAAATATTAAATCTCTAATTATACTATTAAACATGTCAAATCATAAATTGAAGTACAAAAATATTAAATTCTAACAAATTCGTCAAATTTCATAGAATTTCATGAATTTGTCATAATTTGATATTTCTGTACTTCAATCATGATTTGATAACATATCTATAAGTAGTCTAACATGTTTTAATAGTATAATCAGAGATTCCCTATATATAATTGTGATTTATCCAAAAAACAAAGATAAACATGTTTATATCCTTTTAAAACGATGCAAATATGCGTTTGTATATATTCTTTTCACATACCTCTTGCACTCATTTTGCTTCTAAAGTAATAGATAGCCTAGGCAGATGCGTGGTTCATGGACAAGCTACAATAATCAGTGGCCGTCTGCTTCAAATGATTTACCATGTTTGCTCTATGTGGTCATCGTCGCGAGCACCAACTACACATGTTTGCAGCGCAGGCACGTTACATGCACAGGCTGAATGTTGATTGATCCATAGGCGCCGTGCGACCAAGCCATGTGATACATGCATATACATCTAGAAGGTGTGACTATATGTAGAACAGGACAAGGAATGTCAACATCATCCTCTGAAATGAGCAAACATATGATGGGATGTGCTCCGGTGGAGCTTTTTCCAAAACATGAGTGAACCTCAAAGAAACTTGGTTAATTAAACATTTTTTTCCTATTAATCCCTAGACAGTCCTGTCAGATCCCATACAAACATTGTCCAGTCCAGTTGTGAATTTTGGATTGAGACGAGTAACTCGTTGGCCTCGTTCCATTCATTCTCGGCCATGCACGTCCTTGTTCTCATCATCGTAGCTTAATTAAGAACCGCGTGATGAGGGTTACACTAACCATCCTTGCCATCACCCGCAAAGAGATACGAGCAGTTACACTCAACAAACGTAATCGAGATCTGATCTCCACGCGTGTGCTCAGAATAGCAACGTGAATGAAAGGTCCGTGCCAAAGCGTAACGGTGCAGAGAAGCATCACAATGGTACATATGGCCGGCATCCAGCTGCCTTTCTTCTTTTTCCTCAATCCAAATTTTTCAGGGCATTGTTCGAACAAAGAAGACGAATCGTTCCTTTCGATCAGAACATCACGGTTGGAGTGGACCGGGTCCAGGAATTATATAGATTAAAAGGTTGCTTAATTATTGATGTTGCTTTATGATTTGTGCATGTTCTAAAAACTAGCTTCACCGGAGGAGCGCTTCTCACAAAAACATCTGTAGGCTTTGACACTATTTATATTTGAAAAGTACTACACTTGCTTCTCTGCACTCTTCTGTTACGCATCATACTTCGCATAGGCTTAATAAGCCGCATATCCCTCGAGAATCTTACACACAATGAACTGTGGAAGTGTTCCGATATGACACATTATATCCATGCTACGCACGGTATCTTTTGCTTTTGGATTCGAGATCTTCATCAGCGGTCTCTCTTTGTTTCCACACGTAGGTTCCTGCAGCCTGATTTTTATATTTTTTTGGTGTTCGCCACCTGGGGAGTGGGAAGTACATGGGATCTCGCATTCCGACGCGTGCCTGCTATTTTATTTTATTTTTATTTTGTGGGATAAAGATACTATTGCTGCTATTGTCAGTCGCTCTGGCGGCAGAGGTCTAGCTCAGGGGTTAGTCAGAGAAAATCTAGCATTCAGTAAATAAATAGCTAGTTAATAGCGTTAATTACGTGCACAGGCTTGTGTGGTGATTGATCCATAGCCGCCGAGCGACTAAGTCATATCTAGAAGGTGACTACATATATACGTTGCATACGACAAACGAAGATTAAGAAAGATTGACGACTACGTATATGCTGGAATTTTGTGATCGGAATTATTGCTCCAACGGGTGTCACTATCATCCCCTGGGAAGAGCGAACAGCTAACGATGTCGTACATTTTTTGTCCGAGCTACGCAAAGTATCTTTGATTTTTTTGCTCTCAGACCTGTATATATGTTCGTGCTGGCTGTTCTTATTTGTCTGGTTTACGCTTAGGACAAGTCTCCATACATCTGGGATGGGAAACGATTCACCGCAACCAGACGCGCGCGACCACGTCCACTACGCCACCCTCGCTCTGGGCCCACAACTAAGGGATAAGGCAGCACGCCGCACCACACACGACACTCTCAATGAGCGAATTTTTTTATAAATAACAGAATTTTTTAATTATTTAATATAAATAACCGATCGATTTGAAATTTTCCAAAACTAGCAGCCCTATCGCCCATTTAACGGACGACAAGGAAAAATCGCCCGCTGGTCGGGCGACAAGGGATAGATGTCCCTGTGAGTGGGTGATTTGCTACAATAGCTTTTTTCTTTTTTGAATTTTTCTGCTTAACAGTTAAGCCAATTGATGTCTCAATTAAAAATACTTTTAGACATCTAAAAATCATGAAAATGATATGGTGGTAAAAAATATGTTGGTGCAACCATTTTAGCATACAAAAGCCCAAAAGACGTTAGTAAACTCAAATTAACAATCTGTACATTAGACTAGTTGTTAACGACTAATTGAATTTTTGGACCATTTTAAACATTGATAAAAAACTATGAAAAAATTATCTAAATTCATTTTATCCTTACTAGTACTAATATAAGGTTTCCTTACATCTAGTTTATATTTAAAAAATTGAGTTATTTAAAGTTAATTCAGATTTCAATTTGAATTCAAAGGAAATTAACTATATTCTAACTTTAACTTGACTCAACGAGTTAAGAGTCCCATGAAACGGTCCCAACATGACAGAATGTTGTATGTTAATGAGCTAGAGTTTAATTATAGTCATTTATACTTTGAATTTCAATTTAAATTTGAATTAAATTTAAATAACTCAAAATTTTGGAATAGAAACTAGACCTAAGGAAAAATTATATTAGTATCAATAAGGATCAAATAAATTTAGATAATTTTTTGTAGTTCTTATAAATGTTTAAAATGGTCGAAAATTCAATTAGTCATTAACAACTAGTCTAATGTACAGATTGTTAATTTAAGTTTACTAACGTCTTTTGGGCTTTTGTATGCTAAAATGGTTGTTGCACCAACATATTGTTTATCACCATACCATTTTTCATGATTTTTAGATGTCTAAAAGTATTTTTAATTGAGACATCAATAGGCTTAACTGTTAAGACAGAAAAATTCAAAAAATAAGAAAAAAGCTATTGTGGCAAATCGCCCACTCACAGGGACATCTATCCCTTGTCGCCCGGCCAACGGGCGATTTTTCCTTGTCACCCGTTAAATGGGCGATAGGGCTGCTAGTTTTATAAAATTTTAAATCGATCTGTTATTTATATTAAATCATTAAAAAATTCTGTTATTTATAAAAAAATTCCTCAAGGAGCAACAGAAGCCTATATGATTGCTGGGCCTGGGTTCCATGTTATGCAGCCTCAAGTAGCGTTCAAGTTGCACGACTTTCTGCATCACCTGTCTTCGTCTCCACAGGCAGCAATGGTGATCTCCACCCTGCTCCTCCTCCTCTGCCCTCTTCTTCTCGTTTTCCTGGTGCTACGCCGCACGGCCACCAGAGAGGAGCAGCTGCTGCGCAAGCTGCCTTCGCCGCCGAGCCGGCTCCCCATCATCGGGCACCTGCATCTGATGGGCCCCCTCCCTCACATCTCCCTCCGCGACCTCGCCGTCAAGCACGGCCGCGACGGGCTGATGCTCCTCCGGCTCGGCGCCGTGCCGACGCTGATCGTGTCATCCCCGCGCGCCGCGCAGGCGGTGCTGCGCACGCACGACCACGTGTTCGCGTCTCGGGCTTACCAGCCGGTGACGGACATCCTCTTCTACGGCTCCACAGACGTGGCCTTTGCCCCCTACGGCGAGCACTGGCGGCAGGTTAAGAAGATCGCCACCACGCACCTCCTCACCAACAGGTAGGGCCGGTCTGTCAGCCCAAAATCTTCTTAAATGGACTAAAATTTCCCTCCAGCTTATAAAACTAGTAGAGACCCTGTGATTTGGAGACCGGGATGCTTTCATTTTATTGAGATGAACTTTAAGTTGACCCAGAGCCAGAATTGCCCACTTTGGTACTGACCTACACGTCCCTACAACAGGAAGGTCCGGTCCTACCGCCACGCTCGGGAGCAAGAAGTAAGGTCTGTCATGGCCAAGATCAACGGCCACAGCGAGGCCGGCACGGCGTTGGACCTCAGCGACCTGCTAAACGCCTTCACCAACGATGTGGTGTGCCACGCCGTATCCGGCAAGTTCTTCCGGGAGGAAGGCCGGAACCAGCTGTTCCGGGAGCTGGTGGAGGCCAACTCGTCCCTCATCGGCGGGTTCAACCTGGAGGACTACTTCCCGTGGCTGGTCAACCTGGACGTCGTGAAGAGGATGGT
The DNA here is from genome assembly GCA_031894775.1 of Chloris gayana. Lineage (NCBI taxonomy): Eukaryota > Viridiplantae > Streptophyta > Magnoliopsida > Poales > Poaceae > Chloris > Chloris gayana. Next base: position 177,619 of record JAUNZO010000260.1, on the reverse strand, counting down.
CTGCGCCAAGGCCCAGAAGGTGCACAAGGCCTGGGACGACCTGCTCGAGAAGCTCATCGACGACCACGCACACAGGCGGGCCGCCGCCTCCGATCACCGCGACGACGACGACAGCGACTTCATCGACGTCCTGCTCTCCGTCCAGCACGAGTACAAGCTCACCAGAGGCCACATCAAGGCGCAGCTGGCGATCATGTTCGAAGCTGGCACGGACACGTCCTTCATAGTGCTGGAATACGCCATGGTTCAGCTGATGCAGAACCCCCACGTCATGACCAAGCTCCAGGCCGAGGTGAGGTCCATGGTTAACGATAAATTACCTGCAGGGGAGAGGAAGGACAGCACGCTGCTGATCACGGAAGACGAGCTCGCCACGGGCAACTTGCCCTACTTCAAGGCGGTCATCAAGGAGACGCTCCGGCTGCACGCGCCGGCGCCGCTCCTCGTGCCGCACCTCTCGACGGCCGACTGCGACGTCGAGGGGTACACGATACCGGCGGGGACACGTGCCATCGTCAACGCCTGGGCCCTCTCCCGGGACCCGGAGCACTGGGAGAGGGCGGAGGAGTTCATGCCCGAGAGGTTCCTCAAGGAGCAAGGTGGCAGCGCCGCGGCCATGGACTACAAGGGGAACGATTTCCTCTACCTGCCGTTCGGGACCGGGCGAAGGATTTGCCCGGGTATAAATTTTGCCATTGCCACCATCGAGGTCATGCTAGCGAACCTCGTCTACCACTTCGACTGGGAGCTTCCACCCGGAGTGGATGGTATCGCCATGACCGAGTCCTTTGGTGTCACAGTGCATCGCACGGAGAAGCTCATGTTAGTGCCCAAAGTGCCCCGGCCGTACGCCACTTAATTAGGTAGCCTCACTCGCGTTACACGGTGGTTCAAGAAACCATGCATGACTGGGCGGCCTGCGCAACACCTATTATACATTTCTAATGTATTACGTCGATGTGAGCGTTGTACTTCTTACTTAGCAAAACTGTCCACGTGCGTACCTGAATAAAGAAAACCTATGTTGGTAATTGACCTGTACCTTCTATCTTACTAGCGTAGTGCACGTGCGTAAATGATGTATTGAAGGAAAAAGAAGCAGAGTGGGATCTCAGGAACGGCCATCTCAAAAGAAGTAAGTTCATGATCATTTCCTCCATCAGAATGTGATTTTAGCGCTTACGAACGTTTCAAAACGATATCCTTCCTCTAATTGAATCTTTAAGCAAAGGGGCAAGCGACCGGATCGAAATGGAAATCTTTTATTTTAGAAGGGGACAGAGTTCGGCAAGATGACCAAGAGAATAAGAAAGGGCTTTTTCCTTTAAGCGGTGGTGCGATTTTGAAAGACTTCTATCCTCTTTATTTCGATCACCAAAAGTGGATTCCATTCAATACCTCTATCTGCGGAAACTTTTCCTTTGTATATTGTGATTTGAGTCTGTCGTCGCCCTCCTCATTATAGTCGTTAGGCTGGACGAAAAGCTCGAAGCTCGTGGCTCGGCTCGACTCGTGAGTGGCTTGGCTCGGCTCGACTTGACTCGGTTTCTTAACGAGCCGAGCCGAGCTTATATTTTAGCTCGTTAGATTAGCGAGCCGAGCCGAGCTAGCTCACGAGCTGCTCACGAGCTCAACGAGCTCTAAAATACTGAGAATAAATAATGCTCAATACCAATATAATGTCATATATTGAGTTAATTTTTGAATATTTTGAAACGCATTTTAAATTAATCTATGCTATTAGCTTTTTCATAAAGTATAAATCATATATCTTACTTATTTTACAATAAAATATTTTAGATTTAAAGTATATAATATCTTAATTGTTCTATATTCCTGGCTCGCGAGCCTAACGAGCTAGCTCGAGCTAATTATCGAGCCGAGCCGAGCTAGGTTTTTAGCTCGTCCGTGTAATGAGCCGAGCCGAGCCGAGCCAGTTTTCTAACGAGCCAATACGAGCCGAGTCAAACCGATCCGAGCCATCTCGACATCCACCCCTAATAGTCTCCCGCGCCAGCCATTTGTTTTCTATTGATCAGCCTGCGAGCATCTTCTCTTCATAAGCTAACCGTAAAAAGCTAGTAACTCATTCCCAAGAAGCATGTTAAATTTGAGCACGGAGGTCCAATAATGAACTCTTTTTTTTTCTAGCCAACCAGTTTTCAAAATTTACTAAACAACACAAGACAAATTATATATATATGGCATGAAATGGGTGAATCAAACTTTATAAATCTTTCAAAACACGTGTGTGACACACACGCATTATGCTAGTAACATGAACGGTAGAAGTGAAATTTAAAAATATGACATATATTAAGACAAATTATTTCTAAATCAATTTGATATGAAAAAGATGAATCAAACTATATAAATTATTTATAGGATCGTTAGGCTTAGATTGGGAACTTGATATGGTCCGGTGGGCTGGGATTGGAACTACTTAACTTTTCTATCGACTGAACGAAGTATTGTTGGGCTAAAACTTAGATTTTATGGTTTTTCAATTAATCCACGAAGAAAATCAACAAAAGAATAGAGTGCTGAATTAGAGGAAAATGAAAACCAAATGCTAACTTAACTGGAACTGGTATTTTTTGTTTTCTTTGGCATGGTCCCTCGGCATTGTTTCTCCATTTGTGTATCACCTAAAAAAAATATTAGGATTTGTTTTAGGATCTTAGGGAACTAGACTTGACCCGGATGGTTTGGTGGTGGAGGATGTGGGCATCACCCCTAACAATCCAGGTTTGAGTCCTCTCTCTCGAATTTTGGTTCCTATTTATAGTCGTTTTCTTCTCCTTAATAAAAAGAAACACTTAGTTATTCTTAGATTGGGTTTCGCCCTTGTTTGGGGGAAGGGGGCTATGTGCACCCTTGTTTTTTGGCAATGGACTGTTTTCGCCACTAGGGGTGTTAAACAACGGGAACATATACTCCCAGTGTGAAATGGGCAGGAATCCTAAGAGTCTATTACCCAAGAACTAGTTTATCAGCTGATATGGGAACTATAGAAAACATTGTTAAAGTTCGCTTGTATCAAGGAAGCCTATTGCATTGAATCTTCAGTATTGAGCGCATAGTTTTTTTTTTCTATATAAACATAGTCCTTTGAGGCATTATTTTATTTCTAAATAATGTGCCATATTAGGGCGGTTATTTGACGGTGTTGGTGTCGCTTTAAATAGACAACAGTGATGGGCCTGTCCAATGCAAGTCGAAGTAGCCTGGCCCAGATATTCTTTCTATTGTCTGTTGAGAGTATACCTGTCCAAACGGGCCGCCCGGCACGGCCCGTTTCTTTCGGGCCGGCACGACACTGAATTCATTTCGGGCCGTGCCGTGCCGGCCCACGTGCCAGGCCGTCGGCCCACGGCACGGCACGAATTACACAGGTCGTGCCGGGCCGGCACGTTAGGCCCGTTAGGCACGCCGGCTCGTTAACGTTTAAATGGAGCAAAAATGGTGGTGAAATGTGGAGTTTTAGTGGAATTCGAACTTGGGTCTTCTATTTTCTAGACAAGAGACTTACCACCAAGCCTAATGGGTGATGTTTGTATAGAAGCCTAATGGGTTGATGTTTGTATAGAAACCATATATATTTTAAATAAGTTCTTCTCGGGCCGTACCTAAATAGGCCATTTTCGTGCTTTACCAGGCCTAAGCCTAAACGGGCCGTGTCCGTGCCGCCCGTCGGGCCACCCCTCGGCCCAAGCACGGGTCGGGCCGTGCCGTGCTTGGGCCGTGCTTTTTTCCGGGCGGCCTAAAAGCACGGCCCAGATGGCCAGCTCTAGTTGAGAGATTAGTATGGATGCTGTTCTGGTTGTCACGGAGGCGCGCACAAGAGACACCAGTAACACAGCCCGCCGTAATTGAAGGTCCCAACGTCTTTCAAATACCTGTGCTTATACAAACTGTAATGCTAATAAAATTTCTGTATCTCTATCTATCATTTAGGTTGACAAATGTGGTATTTCTTTTCTTTTATTATAACCAAAAATTACTTATAAAAATATCTTTCAATCTTGATAAAGTAGTTACACCCAACAATAGGTTCAGCCCATAACTATGATCGTTCAGTCATTCAAATAAGATTTTCTTGGCATAAAAAAGTACTAATGCATAGAAAAGTACAGAGATTTTGCTGCTACTTGTTATTTATTTTTTGAGCAAATGTTACTTGGTATTTACAAGAACTTGCTTTTAGATTATCATCTTTGTACTAGAATGCAAGATTAATTATAGCAATCCACCTAGAATGCACCAAGAAGTAGGCAAAAACTCCACCTAAAGTACTAGTGCATAGAAAGTACAGATATTTAGGCGCAACACCGTTACACCCTCTGTCTCTATCTAAATGAAACTTAAATGTCACAGAATTTATAATTAATTTCAGTTACGCCTATTCTCCTGCGATAATCACTATACCAAAAGCTCACTGTAGCGGCGGAAGGAAACTAACAGTAGTGGCGGATTGTAATTCACCACCGCTACAACGCATAAATACGTGTTCTAAACTCGAACCGCGGTCAAAATTTTTTAATAGCGGCAGATCACATTGTGGGCCGCCACTACTAATAAGTTCTCATTTGTAGCGGCGGCCCATATTGTGCCTTGCCGCTACCCTTGGCTCAGTAAGCCTACCAACTCATCACCAGCCCAACAGCTACAAGAAAGAGGAAACCTAGCAAACACAAACGGCCTCCACACCAACTCTCTCATCTTTTCCTCAGCCATCACTTGCCTCCGTCCTCCGCGCCCCATCTTGGCACGGCGGCAGCGACTTCTTCCCAATAGTACAATAGTGGCCCCGTCCCCAACCCTAACATGGTGGTGGCCGCTCTCTCCCCCAACGGCGCTCCTTCCCGTGTGTCGTGTGCGGCGATGGCGGACCCTCCCTTGGCACGTGGCGAAGCGCGCATATCCGGCCAGCCATGGCTCAATCCGGCCATGGCGTGCAGCGGTTCGTGCTGTGGCTCAATCTAGCCATGGCATGTAGCAGCACACGCAGATCCAGCCGGTCCTGGCCATTTTCATCTATTGGGCGCATGGCCGTCGCTAACCCGTCGACGACTTGGAGACAGTGGTGGTGAGCTCAAGCCAACGTCGCGAGCTCGGGTGGTAAGCCTCAGTGGCAGTAGATGGATGCAACAGCCAACGGAGCTGGGGGCGTGACGGTCAACCAGTCGTTGCTCACTACTATTTCCTTTTTCGGGTTAAGGGGTAGCGACGGGTAAAGACGTCACCCGCCCGCTGCAAGGTGGTTATTTTTAGCTAGCCTTAGTTGTGGAAGGCGTGTCCGCCACTATAGGCCTGTTTGCCCTGTTGCTACAGTACATTTTTCTTGTAGTGCTTGTCCCTAAACCCGTCAACTCTTTCTTGCAGCAGTGCCGCGGTGTGGGGCATCCTGATCTCAGAGGCCACATAGTTGTTATTCGACGTGTTGCACCTCACACGGCCAAGGATATCTACAGTATTCTCCTCTCCCCCTTGTGGTGGCTATCACAGCTCATCAAGGCTCAAATTCATCCCGCGGCCATCAGCTCTTCGTCGTTTCACATTGAGAGGTTTTCAGGTCCAAAATAATGACCATTATTTTTTCTCAACTAATGGCCATTAGTTCAAGGGTAGTTTAGTAATTGCACTAAAAATTAATATTTTTTATCATACAAACTTGTGTTAAATACACTAAAACTTGACTACAATAATAATGATGATGATTAATCAAAGTTAAAATAAATATTTTATAACAAATTCATGTAAAAATTAACTAACTTATGAGTTTTTGTATTATAATCATATTATTTTGACAATATTACCCTTACTAATGGCCATTAGTTATTGACTTCTAAAATTTAATCTACACCGTTAGATCCAACTAATGGCCATTAGTTGAGGACAAATAATGGCCATTATTTTGGACCTGAAAACAGCCCTTCACATTACCCTAAGAACAAGGTTTCGTTTAGTGGCCTGTCTAGCAGCATTGTGAACTGCCGGGAAGGAATTGATTTGGTGACAACACATGAGCGCAGAGCACAATCTGCTTGTTGTTTCAAAAATAAGGCCGGGAAAGCCTGTGTGATTAACTCAGCCACCAGCACCGTTACTACCTGGCCAGCAACATACTAGTAGCTCGTGAAAACGAAAGGAACAACTTCAGTCTGTCCATTATACTGGCGAAAATCACAGGAGTACAAGGTGCTATCCAGGTCCGCCGTTGTGCAGAGCCGGAACTGATAGCTATATGCTAAAACAGCATAGACGACTTTTGTTTAGCCGAGTTGAATGGCTACTTGTAATAATCAATCAAGACTCGAGATGCTCAATAGATCTATGGTTCTTGGTACATACTGATAAGAGTCTGTAGTATGCTAGGTTACTTGGGTGACAATATCATCCTGCCATTACAAGTGTTATTGGCTACACGCACCGGCCTGTCCCACTAGCCACTGACCGACCCACCAGGGCTGCAGGTAGCCTGGGCGTGTCTCCAGCAGGGTGCCGGCCTGGTAAGAGTCTTGTTGGTCCTTTCCAAAGTGACTAGGAATCAATTTTGAAAGCTTAAAATAAAGATACATTAATTTTAGGGAGTTTGGATTGTTTATTAGGAAAGATTTGATAGTAGTTTGATTAGGATTCTATCTCCATCTTGCTTCAGAGTCAACAAAGTTTATCTATATAATGAGAGGATCTCTCTCTCTCTCTCTCTCTCCAACGACACCGCTGCTATGCTGTCACTGCCATAATTGCTTCTCCTCTCTTCCGGACACTAGACACTAGAGCCTACTACCGGGAGAAACTGAGAGTGAATAAGATGGTGGTGGTAGCAGTACTTGAAACAATAATAGACCTGTCGAAACTTCAAAACGAACAGTGAAATCAAGCACCCTACAGCAATAGCCCATGAAACCAGCTGAATCCTATCTCCTTTTTCTCCCATAGTTCCCTGTCTATCTTCCATCAAGGCTTTGTGCCCATCCTCTGTGATCTACATCGCCAATCTTTGCAGGTAGAGTCTCACTTGTAACATTCTGGCCCCTCAAGATTAGCCGTATTCTCACTTATGAAAACTTGTGTGCATATGGAGGTGAAAATTTAATACCAACTTTCTAGTCTAGTGTGAGGAAAGCAATCATATAAGACTAGTTTGTCCAGATTATGAACTTCGGATTTTGCCTTTTTAGTGAAGCGAGATGAAAGCATAACATCTGAGTTAGCCTAGCTAGCCTTTGGACCCTAGACCGTTACATTACTTGTTGGTGCCTTTGTTACTTTTCTTATGGAGCTCACCATTGGAAGACGGTATGACTAGGAAATCACATGATTTGGTGGACATGGAAGTAATAGAGCCTCAATCGACGACATGATGACAGCGACATGAATTCTTTCTGTCACAGAGCAGCTACATGTCCTTCAATGTGATGGGGCTCTTCCTCGACACGATATGTATTAACCTACGGTGATGGGAGCCTAAAGTACATCAGAACTAATGGCTACAATAGCTGCTCTACGTAACGATCGCTAATTTGGGAGGGTTTGATTTCATGTCCCTTAATGAACACCGATATGGACTATGAATGTTATGGTTCAATTTGGGTGGATGTACCCCATGCTTCATGGTGGTCCCAACGGTGTTCATTTCTGGTGGTCCCAACGGTCGTAGCAATGACGGTAGGCTAGTCAGAATTAGTTTTCTGGTGACAATTATTTGGATCTTAGATCGATTGTTTTCCCATCAGTAAAAGTCATGAGGTCTTAGTTACCCATAGCGGTGATTTTTTGAATTGATTGTTTGAGTTTTCATCCGGGAGGCCCCCTCATCTGCCACCCGCACACCTGCCCGCACAAATCCGAAAGCCTAGAAAATGAATTCATCCACCTCCTAGCGTACATCGCACTCGGACGCCCATTGACCTCCCCCTATGTCGAGGGAGAGGTGGGCGGAAGTTGGAGTAGAGGGAGGGCAGTCACCCGTGGGGTAGGGTGACATGAGGCAAGCCCACCCACCGATTGCCACCTATTGGGGAGGGCCAAACCACCACCGTCCTTTGTCTACGTCGTCGCGCCTGCCAACCATGTCACCTCGCTCGTACCTTGAGGGCATCACACCGTCACTGGTTAGCTCGCCACCACACCTAGAAAGAAAGAGAAATGGGAGAGATGTCATACCCTGTTTCAAAGAACAAAACCGGGTACATTTGTATGCATGTCCAGGAATAAGTTTTCACACACACATGACAATTAATTTGATAAAATAACAATATTTTTATTAAATATATAAAAAATTACAAGGATAAAAGTTTATATAGCAGAAAATATAACCTAAACGTTGGCGCCGTCGAACTCCACGGGCAATCGACCAGAAGACCGCATGTCTAGTCTTCACTCCATCGTCTCCATCAAATGGTCGCATCTTCATCCTTGACTTCCGAGCAGCAACATAATGCAAAAGAGGGGAACAACAACGTTTGAGTACATAAAGTACTTAGCAAGTGAGGAAAAATATGACATGCAGGTTTAATAGAAGGAAAGGCTAACACAAGGTTTAACCACACAGGTAGCACCTATGTCTATGTTGATTTTAATTAGAGAAACTATTTACTAAATTGTCATAACCCTTACTACAGGCTACTCTACCTGTAGTAAGCCAAACCCAAACTACAATACAGGTTACCCTACCTGTATTGAACAATGGGCTACACTACCCCAAATCTGATTCCCTACCATATTCAACCATACCAAGCCCTTTAGTTCGTGTAAGGATCCAAGCCGCTCGTAACCGTGAGCATGGTTGTCATAACAGTTTTACACTCTATAGAGGTTGCACAAATTTACTCACAGGTTGGTGATTCCATCACTATTCAATAACTAAAGTCTCCATGTTGCCAAAACACTTCTGTAGGTGTGAGGCCAGGAGATCACGACATGGTCTTTCAAAGAGCTTCCCGATCTGCTAAAGCACATATGCTAAGGTTTCATTGCTGCGGAAGTACTCCTTCCTATAGAGGCCCCCTCCGGCGCTATGTCCGCGAGAGAAACGAGAGAAAAGAGAAGCCCAAGGTAAGAATCATTTCTTTTATTTTCAAATGAAACCCTTCTGACTTTTATAAAGAAAGTAAAATATAATTCAATTAATTCTTTTGTATAAATTTTCTAGGAACATTTTTAAATGCAAAATTCCTTTACTTGAATAATTGATTAAATCAAAGTTAAATATTTAAAATATTAAGTAAATACTTTTGTACTAATTTTAGACAAAACTTTTTATACAAAAAGAAAAATTTTAAAATCATGCCATTTTTAAGATAAAGCAATTTACTTGTCGGCATATAAAATCATAAGTAAAACTTTCAAAATTAAATGTTTCTCTGGAAAACCTCACATATCAAAATTTGAAATCTTAGGGTATTACAAGAGAGGACCAGGTATAGGAGAGGAAAGACTGGGGCATGCGATGGCTGCGGAGAGGAGAGTGAGAAGAGGTGGTGTTTAATGTTTAGGGTTGGACATTTCTATATGGATAGATGAGAAAATGGACCGGATTAGGTATCGAACAACAATGTAGTGGTTGGCTGTAAAATGAGCCACCGCTACAAATAGGCTTTAATTTATAGCGGGATGAACCGCCGCTACCAATGGCGGAACTTTGTTCTTGACAAGACTAGGGCCACAGTCAATGAGTCACCAATATATAACAAAATAAATTTAAAAATAAAACAAGGCAAAATTTAATTGCCAAATATTATGTTTCCTTGTGTGTTCTCTCTTCACCTAACAAAAAGAAATACACGATAAGATAAATGATAAATTACGTCCAATGTTTAATTGATTAGGAGCTTAGTGTGCGAGGTGGGCCGGGAGCTGAACCAAGCCCGGCCGTTTCAAAACAAGGGCCTTTTCTAGTTGTAATGGAAGGGAAAGATGATGCTATGCATTAACGTGAGAGCTCTTGTGCTTCGTATTCAGTCCTGCACCCACGACGTGAGCGAGAGCGTGACACAACTGTGCTAGTTGGCAGATTAGCTCTCCGCCCACTGCATTCTTGTCGCCGGTGATTGTAACTAGGTCACTAATCAGCTACTGGTTTCCAGCGGTGCTTGCAAACAATACAAAGGCATCATAAACCAGGCCTGACACAGGAGGATTCGTTCAACTGCTGGACTAAACATATGGGGAGGATGCATGTATATTTGGGGCAACGACTGAGGCCACGGCCCAATAGTGGCCCTGAGTTCCACCACGGGCTGCTATACATAACTGTAGAGGTGGTTTGTTTTATGGTCTGCCACTAAAAAGTGAGTATAGTGGCGGTTCTTTTCAATAGAGTTATTTTCTTGATTGTAGGAGTGGGCATATTTTAGAACCGTCACTACATGATTTTGTGTCCCGCACGTCATATAGTGGATGTATTTGTTGTAGTGAAGGGATCACCATACTTCAATATCACTATATTTTTCTCTTTAACAAAAAAAAAGAGCTTTGACTGACTAATGATTCAATTTTATAAATGAAAATGTTCGCTGGTTCCTACAGAAGTTATCAGACCAGACACCAGTGTTAGCAGGGTCATAGCGAACGTTCTATTTTGTGTGACATACTGAGGGCTAGGTTTCAATTGCATCACCAAGAGTTTAAGTGAAAGTATCAGAGGTTCGGGTGGATATTGCCGATGCTCATGAAACAGCATTTGGCGATATGTTAAAAGGAAGAGAAAAATCAAATTCTTATAATTGAATTATTTTAAAGAAAATAAAATCAAATGTAGCAAAGGTGAAGCCAAAAAGGAAAAATACAAACGAATTTGATGTCTTTTCCTCCACAGCAACCCGGCATTTAATCCTGTCAAGGTTGATCAATAGCAGTAGTGGGTTTCAATGTTGATTCAAGATGGTTACCTTGGTCGATTGATTAACGATCCTTGGTCAATCACCATTTTGCAGAGTGAAGCAAGCAGTAGTATAACATCTCTGCACCTTGATGTAGATCCGAAGTTAATTATTGAGCCAGAATTCAGATTTTTAAACTGTGTATATAACGGCGTAGGATTTGCCTTTTCTCTAATTGATTCCAATGCTCCCACATCAATCTTGCTTTCCAGACTGTATTCGGCTTAAGTACTTTTCCAAGCTACAACTAGTAGGTGTATCAAACAAATTACCTAGGCCCAGCTAGACTGGATTAACAAGTACTAGGTCTAGCAACAAAATACCTTACCCGTAATGAAGTACTATACCCTGCTTAACTACTATTTGAAAGCTACAACTTGTAGCAGTACGCACTAATAAAAAAGGACATGAACCAGCTGTGCATATGCCTGACGTAGGGCGGCTGAATGAGACAAACCACCTTGACGTCATCACCGTAGTTCGTGCCACACAAAAGTTTATTAGCATTCCGTATTGATATATCAATATTACAACCGAAGTAGAGTATAGAGCTAAAGAACAATCGAACGTCGTTTCTAAGGTTCCTGACAGTCAAACATTTAACTACTGGATTTACATGTAATGACTCAGATTTTTGGTAGATTTAATTTCCTCTAACAGATGAATTACTATACTAGTACACTATAACAATTTAAATTTACACAAATGAATGACTGTAACTCCAAATGTACTCATTTTAATTTCTGTACAAGATTATTGTAATTGGAGATAGAAAACATCATTTGTTGAATGTCCTGAAAGCACATGATTTTTGCAGGCTCAACCTTGGACTCATGCAACAAAGAGTAGAAAAGGCATGAAAAGAAGAGAAACGGGGAGGAGAAATTCGAGTGTTGGACAGGGCACCCAAGACACCCGACCCGAGCATGCTATGGCTTTTTCCGAAAAAAAATTGAAAAGAGGAAATGACATAATATTTCATTTGTTAATACATGCTTATTAATCTCGTTGTGGTTATTAACACTGCTGCCACTGTATATCGCTCCAACAAACATGAAGAATCAACCATCACATCTTGTCAGAGTTGAGGAAATAAAAACAAATTTAACAGATCCACATCAGGTGGTCGCCAGTTGGCATATAAATTAGGTAAGACAGACAGCAAAAGATGAAGATAAGTCACACCTTTAGTATCTGAACATGGTGACTAATAATGCTTGAACATGCCAAGCGTATAGTATAGGGTCATATAAATTTGTGTACCATGGACTTTCTATTATATTTAGTTGACGGGTCGAGTGCTAGATTCGGGGAAACGGTTCCTACTTTCTGATGAACAGTTAATGTACTTGATGCCCGAGATTGATTAGATACATTGAACGGACACTAAAATAATATACGGATATTGTTTATGACAATAATGATATTGAAACTTATCTTCCTGTTGTCTTTGTTAGATAGCTGCCACATAACCTTAGAGGTCTCAGAGGAAGACCAACTGAGATTTAAATGTTTTCACATGAGGACTAGCCCTGAAAGTCTCTAATAATCGGTACCTATATAGTAGAAATATTGTATGAATTAACAAAGTTATGAAGGGAAAATGATATTAACAACATATTCATGAATCTAAAACATTTCTTTTTCAGTCCATTCGTCATAACAGTAAATTAAAAGTGTATATATATTTGGATGTCTCTTAGAGTAAGAACCATCTACCAATGACCAGCTATGAATATAACGTTTCATTTGATATGCCCAGACAAATAAACATTTTTTAAAACATATGTGAATCACAAAGACTGAATTTAGCTGCATTTATGAATATTAAGTTGATGAACGAATGGATTGATATACCTATGATCAACACATAATTAATTTCATTGTACCCTATTCAGTCCATCCCAAAAGAAGTCTCTCTAGAGTTGGTCTGATTGAAATTATCTTATGTTTTGCCAAGCTCCTATAAAAGTCTCTCTAAAGTTGGTCTAATTTAGGACATCAACAAGTGGCATCTCTACTAGATGCATCATGAAATATGTTTTCATAGTGTACTTACTCTCGTGCCATATAATAGAGTTAGCAAAAATAAACTTAATTTCACCTGAACCAGTTTTAAAAACTCAAACCATGTCATTATGAATTCGGAAAAGCACAATCGTGTGGCTAGTACGACACTAGAATGTATCTGCGCATACATCACAAGTCGTGAGATTAAGCAGGATGGTTAACAGACTAGGAATCCTTCCAATGGAAATATTTTTGCAGGCAGTGTGTGTGATTATCTGATGTGCGCGTGCAGCAACACATCCATAAAATTGTCCCAAAAGAAAAGAAAAGAAAACAGTAACTAGCTAGAGCCATTCGTGCATCAGCAATTCAGCAGAATAGGCGATGAATAATGGCGATTTCCCAGTTGACATATCCTCATTCGTAGGAAAGGGCAAGCAATTCCTCCAGGTAGTCCGGCCCCAGGTCCTCAAACTCCAGGACCCCAGAAGCTGCCTGCTTTTGCTTGCCATGCCCATGACTACTAGTTCTTGTCGGCTCCACGCCGGCGGCCTTTTTGCTCTTGGGCAATCTTTTGCGGATGCAGTGGCGCCTCTTGAGAGCTAGCACGGGTGAATCGCCAGCAGCGACAGAGCCGCCAAGTCCCAGGTCACGCAATGTCTCCCGCACATGCTCGGCGGGAAAGTTGAGCACCGCGCCAGGGCCACGCATGGAGTAGGCGGCCTGATCGTAGGCGAGTGCAGCAGCCTCAGGGGTATTGAACGTGCCGATCCACACACGCTCACCGTTGCGTGTGGAATCCCTTATCTCCGCCGCGTACTTGCCCCACGGCCGCTTCCGCACCCCGATCAGCGGCGTGTCATCATCGCCGTTGTCCTGGTGATGAAGAAGGTCGCCGCGGCTCGATCCCTCGGTGATGCTGGGGTTCATTCTTGTTGACGATGAATATGAACCGGTGAAGCCATACGTCGTCGAAGCGCTGGACCTGCTGTTGGTGTTGGTGGAGATGGAGGCTGAATCCATGAGGGCACTGAACAGGTCCCTGTCCACACCGCCCATGGCATCGTCTTGGCAGTTGTAGTAGTCGTCAATGCCGCCGCCAAAATGAAGTTGCTGCTGATAGCAATGGTTATCAGAAGGAGAGCACGACGAGACCCATGATGAAGGGGAAGAATATTGATGATTGTACCCGCCACCGTACTGCGGTGAAGCTGGTACGGAGGTGGGCTGGAAACAAGTGGTGGCAGCCGGGGTGCTGGAGTAGGAGGTCTCGTCATAGCATAGCAAGCCATAGTGGCTATACCCATGCTCCAATAGCTGCCCTGGATGAGCATACGCAGTGTTGCCATAGCAGTGGCTGTGGCTGAATTGAGGTTCCATGGATCACGACCTCACTCTCAGCACAAGTTGTGGAAACCTTATTCAAATTTCAGGCAAACGATGTGTGAGTGCTCGCGCCTCTGGCTTCTATTGATAGGTTGCTAGAGATGGGTTAGAGTGTCAAGTAGGTTACCCTTTATTAAGCGGCCGGCCAAACTACTTATATATACAAGTTGCGATTGAAGGCTCATTATTAGTCACCTAATGAGGTAGCTCTGGAGGAAAATTATTTAACTAATGACAGATTAAGTTAATAGAATAGTTTGTCCCCGATCGATAGTCCACACCGTCGATTCGATCGACAGGATGCCACCCTTACCGGGGGCAACCGCAGAGCCCAGTTTTGTTTAATTTTGTTGGATTGGGAGTATGATATTGCCAGAAAAGAAAAGACAACTCATTGCCACATGTGTGAAGAGAGCATTTGGACGGGAGCTTAATCAGGGAAGCACCATAGAATTGTCATCCAATGCCATTGCACCGTGCGTGTGAAGAACAAGGGCCCCTGGCATGTTGGTAGTTACTTATGGCAACATATGTACCAGCAAATCGTATTTAGATGCTCTACAGTACTGCTCACTCATTGACATATACGGGACTCAGCCCACATGTAACTACTAATGCACCAGTGTACCACTACAAAGGGTCCACTCCCTAGGAAATCATCTTATGCACATTGATGTACTATAAGCTGGAGGAAACATGAAGAATATTAAGCTTCTTTGCAAGTAATGTCGGAGTAAAATTGTGTGAAACATTATGCCCTAAATAAATGTGAGTCATCTAAAAGTTAGCAACCCACTAACATGCATTCACTTATTACTACTGAAAGTCCTTCTTTGTGCTTGAGAGTATGGATTTTTTTTTTATAAATGATGGATATCGAAGAAAACTGTAAAACAGTAGCTTCATCCTAACACACTATCTAGGTCTTCTGCCGTTTCTACCAATTGTTAATTTTCGATTGCCTTTGCATTTTCTGTTGAACATAGTCACCTTTTTGCCCATCAAACAATACCGTCCAGTTCCACTCGGTAGGTCTCTAGCATCCATGGAGGAAAATTTTACCCCTGAGAAACCACTTTCAAGTAATGCTAAACATGAAAAGTCAACTAGCTTAGTTCATTCAAAGTTCAAAAGTGAATAGTTTCGTATCTGAGTTTGAAAAACAGACTGAGGTCGTAGGTGATGATTATAAAGTTGATTTTCCCGAATAGAAATCGAAGTGCACACTGAATTGTATGTTTCTTCTTCTGGCTCCCTCTTTGCCAGAAGGGATGTCCAAGACATGACAGATGCATTGCCTGTGAAACCATGACCCATGTACATTTCCTTCATTCTCATCTCAGGATGCGGAGATCACATTTGTTCTCCTCGCTTGTGTCTTCAATAAAAAATATAATGTTTATTAGGTGTAACAGAGATAACATCATTCTTCTGGCGACTAGAATGTCACTCTAACACGCCTGTAGGGAAATTTATCAGGCAAATTTAAGCTTGGCGGAACAGTGGTTACACCGAAAAAAAAATTGGGATCCAGCAACAAGATACGAAATTTTCAACTCGGTTGTCATTCTAATATGCAGTAGTTTCGAATATTTCACATGCCTCTTTTGGGAGGGGGTAGCATGTGGCCAGTCCTCATGAAAGGATGCGAGGAAAAATTTTTGCACATATAGTCAAGTGCCCACCATGGCGGAATGCATCATCATGACGCCATCAGGACGAATGGAGTTCGCAGCGTCTAGGCTGACTTTTCTGCTTGTCCTAAATACTTTTTTTTGCGAAATGGTATCTAGCTAAATACTAGTATGTTACATAAAAGGCTAGCACAACACCTGGAGTCATGCCTGGAAAAGATATTTTTGCAAGGGAAGCACTGGCTGTAGCAATCATTTACATGCCTGCACGCCGCAATTGTTCCATATATCCAAATCCAAGCATAGTTCTACGAAGCGACAGGTAGCACGTGAAGCATCCCTGGGCGGCTGCTACGGAGCAATATTATAAGGTATAGCCTTTATGCATATTTCTGTATATTCCAACCCTACTTACACATTCGAAATTGTTGTAGTATACCTGTACATGGTGCTAGAACATATATATATATCATTGTGTCCTAATTTTTTGTAGTATTATTAGTACATCATATGGAGGTACAGGCATTTCCAATTTGAAGCAAAATGTTACAACGGTTAAACTGTTCAGTAGTAATACACATCCTTTGTTTTTTTTTTTTGTTGTTGTTGGCGTTCGTGAAGGTTAATATAAATTTGAGCTAACACACTAGTCTGAATGTCAAGAAAAATTAAAATGCCGGAGTAGGCATATATTTCACCAGCAATTTTTATAAACTATTTGGATACCATATTCGAGGAACTAATAACAAAATCCTGTGACAGGTCACCGCGTATATAGGTGGATTTGCATGTTAATGGCATCGATCAGGCCACTAAACTTCTGTTGGTGCAATGCATCTGTCCATCGATCTGTTAGGTTCATTCATGTGACGAAAAGGAAGCACAAATATGTAAAATGCATGGCAGTACAGATTGTCATATCTCTTTTCTTGTACATATTATCATATTGTGATACCTGCCAATATCAACATGCTTTGCCAGAGACTTGACTACTACGCTTTATCACTGCAATAGAAAACGTTACTCGTCTCAACAATTTTCTTTTACCACTTCATACTCATTTTTGTTATAACTGCATCTGCTAATTATTCAACTGTAATGAACTACAACTGCATCTGCTGATGTCCAGACGGTGGCGATCCTTGGTAGATTCTTCCATATGATGTATTGATTTGGTTCTCTCCAGATGATTTCTCCACATATCGGCTCAGGTTATGCTGCGCCATTTGCTGCCTCTTGGGCATCATTTGAACGTTAGCATGACCTCATATCTCATTCTGCGGCCAGTTTATGTAGTCTAATTAAATTTGAATGGTAATCAAAGTAGTTTGGACACCAGTTACCAAGATTAAAAAAAAAACTTACTGGACTTCTGGGAAATGAAATAATACAAAAAAAATGAAAAAATACAGGAATTGAGTTTCCAAATAAAGCAGATGATACAAAGGAAAATCTGTAGAAACTTCTTGTTAAGCAGCTAAGGATTGAAATAGGCTATGCATTTTAATCAACCTGTTTGCATAACATTGGGTTTTCTAAAAGAAAAAATGTGTCACTCTCGTCAACAAGCTTACTAAAAGGTGCTATACAGATGATCCTGACAGCTGCAATTTAGTAATAATATGTGAGCATATGTTTCCGAAACTAGGGTGCCTTTTGGATCTGGATCTGTTAAGTATTTTATTTCCACAACTAAACTTAGATGATTGGCTGACTGGATGAGTATTCAACATCAGGATCCATTGCAACAACTTCGTATGAAAGGGTATAAATATTATAAAATGATGATATTCGATGGATATATTTCACATGAGAATAGTGAACCTTATATATTATTGACCCTTATAGCCATTATACTTCCGAAATAAGAATAATAAGAGTAAATACAACATCTAGAGAAACTGAAAGCACCTCAGTTCATAAGTATACATGTGACATTTACAACAGCTAATGTAGTTCAAATCTCATCAGACTTTTCATCCTAATACATCATAGATACAATTCGAGTATGGTTTTTGTGAGCATAATAAGGGCATGTGCCCACACTAGCGTAACTATTAATTATTGTCAAATATAAATATCAAATCTATGGCCATACTACTAAATATGTCAAATCAGTTGTATACATATCCCATGAATGCTTCAAATTATAACTTAAAAGTATGAAAATATCAAATGCACGCATGTGGCATTGGATCACAATCAGACGGTTGTCAGACAGGCCACATCACACTATGGGCACATTCCCCTTTGCTCATAAAACTATTACCATACAATATATAAAAGATGTCACATAACTTTTATGTTTATAGAGGTCGTCAAGGTTATCAAGGCCAGTGTTTTACAAATTGGCCTTGATAACCTTGACAGCCCTGATAAACATAATTTACCATGGCTGTAGTTAATTAACATTTTTACCAGAGGAACATACTATGTATTGTTTATATATATGACATAATCTAGTCTATACACGAGTTCATATTAAGTCGATTGACAAAGAGATATGACTGAACATTTTATAGAATATTATATATTATAAATTGAACCAAGTTTTTTTAGAATAGTCAATATAATGCATGCCCAGCGCAGGATGTAATAAGAGCAACAGTGGATTACTAGTGATTGAGACTTGTGTACGCTGGGATGTATGTCCTGGTTTGATATCAAAAAAATAATTTACTGTATGTCACACGATATAATAAACATTAAATAAATTAATCCCAATCCATAATAATCCAGTGCACCAAAAAAAGTGTTTTGGAACGAACCCAGCCAATATTCATGCAAAGCTGTCTTTATTGTCACAATGGCTACTGGCAACGGCAGTTATCATTTTCATCCTTGGGTATGCACAGCAAATCTTGTCTGTACGTATGTAGCAAGCTTTCAGATCAGTAGACAAACAAACCAATATGGCAGATTATATGTTTTATTGATGGGGTTTAGCTAATCCAAAAGGTCTGCACGACGGTCATGTTCTTGTCAGCTAGGGAGACAACATAATAATGTTTTGCTCCAACACGAATTACAACTGTGTAGTTGTACTTCATGAATATTTTTTTGTGCAGAGGAAGCAACCAAGCAATACCTGAGTGATCCAGTAGCACATGAGAAACAAAATAACTAAATCGATAAATTTAGTTTCACTTTTCGTAGGTACGTGATATACTATTAAATGTTGACAACCTTATAATTCTTGGCAATACTTATAATCTGATAGTCTAGATTAGTTATCCTCCTGGACACGGCTTTGTGCTCAATATTTCGCAGCAGGCCACCTCTCAGTCTCTTCATCAACCCTGCTTGCCAACCATTTTTCCTTCACATCAGTCTCATGATGTTGAAGGAAATATTTGTCGACAAAAGAACAAATTGCTGCTACCCCTCCCTCTCCATCATCCATCACTAACTATCTTCTTCAATAAGGGTTCTGACTGTGTTACGGGTCTTGAGGTCCCCCATTTTTTTTTTAAAAAAAAAGATAGCATAGATGAGACAAGAGGATGATTCTAGAATCCTTTGCTTCAAAAGGCAAAAAGCAATATCAGTTTAATGTCATTTTCCTGTTAGCTGTATCTGTGACAGTAAGACTTGAATATGTATAGAATATAGATCCGAAGTATTGTAAAATAAATTACAACACACATAGTTTTCATGGACTCGATGTTACTCTATATTTTGATTCGAAATGAGAATGGATAATTTTTCCATCATATCATCAACTTATAGATGATCTGATTGGGTATACTTCACATATTTTTCAGTGTGTCATATATGATGAATTTATTCCATTTACTTTTCCATGAAATTATATATACTTAACAGTGTGTCCTGGAAAATTAAATTGAGATCACATAATGTTTTTTTTAATTTGCATCTATATACAATATGATATGTGGAATGCAAGGTGCCATAATAATTATAAAATCAGAAAGATCCATAAGCGAAATTCTCTGTCAAATCGAGTGTGATACATGAGAAATTCTGAGATATATTGGTAGAATTTCAGGAAATATTGGAAGCAATATTCAGGATGTAGCTGGAACATTTGACGCATGATCTAACAAAGCAGCTGAGTTGAATATTTCACCTTGGAGAAAAGGGTGACACATAGTTGATATATCGAAGCTTTAACCATGAAAGCTTCCACAGGCTACATGGCTCGAACCATAACGTACTGCATGCGTGTGTCATGTAAAAGTGGATCCACATATAAATGTTTTCCCTTGCACAATATCTGCTGAGATCTGATTCTTATTCGAACCCATGCATCGTGTGAATGGATAAAAATCCTAAAAAGTGAATAAATGTATCCAATCAGAATTAAACTAGCACGGTGCACGGTTAGGCTATGCTGTAGAAAAGTGGGTGAAGATCGTCACATATACATACCAGGAAGGACGTGCGAGCTTAAGCATGGCATCTGTCTATTTAATAATAAAAGGAAATGACCTTTTCACCACGGTGTCTAGGAAAAAAGAGAAATAGACTAGAAATTCTAAGAAAAAAGCAAAACATCTAGCCCTTAATCCTC
Organism: Chloris gayana; assembly: GCA_031894775.1. Classification (NCBI taxonomy): domain Eukaryota; kingdom Viridiplantae; phylum Streptophyta; class Magnoliopsida; order Poales; family Poaceae; genus Chloris; species Chloris gayana. The sequence goes on along the minus strand of JAUNZO010000260.1, from coordinate 157,166 downwards.
TTTACGTTTAATCATGTATTACCAACCTGCCATTCGTCAACCTTACATGATAATAAGGACATGTTTCGGAGGGCTCTGGAGCAGAACTCTAGTCTGGAGCAGACCAAATCCAACCAAACACCAAAACTCCACAACTCTTGAGAGCAGTCAACTCCAAAGATTTCAAGGAGTTGTAGTTCATTTTTGCGGAGCACCTCTTTTGCTACTCCTCAAAAGGGCAAAAACAACTTGAGTGCAGAGTTGGGGTAAAATTACCCGCAAATGCCACTGATTACACAGAAAAAAGATTCCTTCTATTTCTTCTTCTTCCTCCCGCGATAACCCCGATAAACATAATTTACCATGGAGCAGCTCTGCTCCAAAACTCCATCGTGGAGCAGAGCCATGCCAAACACGTCCTAAAGAACTGCTCTTCCATGGACTACTACGGTGCTCTCCAAATTTGCGATCGACCTATCCACGATCAGTATTCTCTACCGTAGACACCAGGGACACTGCTGCCACGACATCCAGATTTCTAAGATGATGTGTTCCTCTACGATGCACGTGAGTGCTATAGCTCCAAAGATCTCCAACGCCTAGAGTTCTTGTGGTCAAGGAAGCATGCGCAGATGTCGATGACAAAGATGCATGCATCAAGACGATAAGCAAACCAGGCAAGATTTCTCAACTCTGTGTTTCAATATGTTATTCCCTATTGCTTGAGATTTCATTCCTTGATTAAAACCATTGCAAAAAGATAAGGCTCAGCAATAGGCAGGCTGGCACATTGCAGACACATCAATTAATTCGTAAATTGATTTGCATATGTTAAATACAGATTAATCTACTATAATCCATCGCTGATAGGCATCTATCGTGTCTTACTTGTCAACGATATTAGCGTAAAATTAGAGGGGCACAGATCGGTGCTGGTGAGTCAGGTTTAGCTGGCATCAGAAGTTTAGGAGCAGGACATGACAATCCGCCGGTGCCGATGGGGAGTGCCTAGAAAGACATGACATTCGTTGTGCCACAGAGATGGGTTGAAAGCTAGCCTCCTTCTGGCTCTTTGCCGCCAGAGGTGATACTGAGATTAGAAAATAAAAGTGGTAAAAAAGTTTCATCACATATTAACAGACTTGGTACTAAATAACCGGTAGCTAATAAGAAAAGTTAGAGAATAAGAGAGCCACTGACATGGAACATACATGTTCATTACACACATACAGGGTAGTTTGTTTATTGCCTTATTGTCGCACACGCAAACTACTTTTGGTGAGTGCAAGGTTTTGACAGCGCATGGATACAGTGTACCTATATAGGATATAGAGTGGGTAATTTGCAAATCATGACTATTCTTTAATCAAGTTTTAAAAGATAAATGTTGTACACTACTTCCTTATGCTTGACACAATGTTATATACTATTTCCAGACTGAGAAACTTTTTGTTTTTTACCTTCTATATGATGGAGGTTGATGCAATCCTTTTTTTCTAAACAAAATGATCTGATATAAATTCCCCTGAGATTATTTTTGTGTCTAGTACGTCAATTATTTTATCAGGGCATGTACGCAAGAGAGATGGTGCAGAGAACAATAAGCATGTCAAAACATCCAACTACAAGTTTCTTAGATGAATCGGAAAAAGATGGAAGCATTCACTTACAGAGGTGAATAACAGATACAACTAACTAATAACATTGTTTTGGATTAATAAATAAATACAAAGTATTAATCCAAACACATGCTTCTCAAGGAAAGAAAACTTGGCAGGGGCTTTTGGGCTGAAGTTGACTATATTATTAGCTCGGTTAAAAATGTTAGAAGTAAAGCAATTGGCTTATGAAGTATGCTGTAGTAAGACTTCGACATGTAGATGCAATAGAAGGGAAAATGATTAAAAGGAAACTGTTTCTTTTGTTTAAGATGTTGTGCTGCATTATATAGTGACTCTTGTGCATTTCCTTGAGGTTCTTGGAAGTGATAAAAAGGATACCTTATTTACTAGAACCGATATGATCACCGCGCAGTGGCGCGGGCTAACCAACCTAGTTTATTAAAAAAGATCATTCGGCTTAGTTTACCTCTGAAATCAAGTCATAGGGCTATCAGTGGTAAAGCTTCTATGGACGACACGTGAATGCACGAGTAGAGTGTGCATGGGTGTTTGGAAAAAAATTCGTGTGCATTGGTGGATACGAGTTTGGGAGCATGACTCCTCATCAGTTATTTGATTATATTCTTCTTTGTTGATGTAATAGGGCGAGCAGCTCCTTAACTAGTCAGCACCCCAGGTCCTCCAGCACCAGGACATTGTTAGAGTGTGGTCCGGCTCGTTGCGGCCACGAGCCCCTACCGCCAGCCCAGGTCACATTGGGCCTACCAAGCCATAGGCCCAACTGGAGCCCCAACCAAGGTCCTGGGCCACCTCAACCCAAAAGAGTAGCCCGATAGGTGAGGATCCCTCCACCTTATTAGTTGACTCCCCCATCATCAATATCCGATGTGGGACTAAACCCAACAATCTCCCCATCACACATCGGATGGCCCCCATCTCCCATTCACATCAGGGTGGACACCCCTCCGACAACCCGTTAACCATGTGGCCCGAGAGATCTAATATGACAGTCCGATATCCGTGTGAGGTTCCCGAGATTGTTTCAGGTTTCTGACCATGGCTCTGATACCACTTGTTAGAGTGCGGCCCAGCTCGTCGTACCTACGAGCTTCTCGCCACCAGCCCAGGTCACATTGGGCCTACTAAACCATAGACCCAACTAGAGCACCCAACCAAGATCCTGGGCCACCCTCAACCCAAAAGACTTGCCTGATAGGTGAGGATCCCTCCACCTTATTAGTTGCCTACCGGCTGATACATTGCTGCCGTCCTGCTTCTTTTTCTTTGGGAGCACTTGCAGCTGATCGTAGGCAGGTGTGGTCGCCTCGGGGTGTTTAAGATGCAGGTCCACACAGGCTCGCTGTTGCACATGGAGACATGTAAAATGAACCTGTGCCTGGTAGGGGTGGTGAGACCGGCCGGAAGAAGAGGATGGCGACATTGCAAAAGGCCAGGCCGGTTTTGAGAAATATGATTGATAATTATACCCACGCCACCCGGTGAAGTGCATCAACCGGTGGTTGTTGCCGTAGTGCTGAGGTGGGAGGTCTCATTGTAGCACGCTACAGAGAAGCTATAAGCTTACGCGCAGCATTGCCTAGTACTAACAGATGTTGCTGAAATGAGGCTCCATGCATAACGAGCTCAGTCGCAGCGCAAGTTGAAACTTTATTCAAATGTGAGGCAATCCATGTGTAATAATCTACATCTACTTCGCTCTACCTACTATTGCTACCTGGGTCTACAAGATGGGTTAGAGTATGATGTAGGTTACCTTTATGGATTTAATGTGTGGCCGGTCAAGGTACTAATATATAGTACAGATTACGATTGATCGAGTTTCTTTAATTGCCCAAGGAAGTAGCTGTGGAAGAAAACTATAATCACCTAATGACAGGTAGCGTTGACGGGATATTTTTAGTTTGTCGATGGTCGACGGTTGAATGCTTATTACCACCGTAGATTCGTGTTCGACCGGGTGCAACCCTCACCGCTGAACAGCTCCAGAGCCCAGTTTTGTATAGTTTTATTTATTTGTCGAGTGTATCCAATATTTAATCAAAAGAAAGGGCATCTCATTGTACACGTGTGAAGAGAGGGTTTAGGTGGGTGCTTAATAGAGGGAAATACCGAAGAAAATTCTAGTCCAACACCAGTGCTCGGAACGTATTTACAAGGGACCTGCCGTGTTGGTAGTTGCATATGGCAATAAATTACTAGGAAATCGTATTGAGAACCTCTGCTAATACTACGTCAAACTGGCGTACCAAGAAACACTGCTGATCCTCAACTATGAGCTCAGCTTGTTTTCAAACTCGGCTACAAAAATATCTACAAACTGGCATACTAATTAAGAAAACATTTCTCGGTCCCAATTTGTAGATTCATTGATGCTTACGTTCTCGATATTTCATATTTAAGTCCAGCATGTCGACGAAGAGGATGTTAGGAACAAATGCAGATAAATTTCTTCTGAAAAGATGCCTAATATAATTGAGGGCCCGCCGTGGCGTGATGTTGCATGAGGGCATCAGCACCAGTGTTTGAAATCCCGACCGGATCCCGGCCGGTTTCCGCGGTTTCCGGAGATCCCGGTCCGGGCCGGTTTCACCGGAAGACCGGGATTCCGGATTTGAATTTTGAAATTTTTGAAATTTTGAAAGAATTTGATATGAAAATATGTAAAAAAACTAGAGGAAATTTGATGAATTATGGTGAAATCGAATCTTAAAAATTTTCAAGTTTGAGTTATGAAAAAAATAAAATTCAGTTACAAGTGAAGAAAGAAATTAAAAAAAAACAAAACCTTATCTAGACCCTGTATGAGTTCATGTTTATCTATCATAGTTTGTATTTGTCATCGACGTATTAGTTGTGAACTTCATTTAGGGACTTATAATTGAACTATGTGTGATGAATGTATGTTTTATGTCTTTATCATGCATTTATGATGGATTGATGTTTTATATGTCATGAATATGAGTACAAATATTATGGAACTGTTATGCCAATTTTTTAGATTAATTTCGCGCCTTTTTTTCATGTTTTAACATCTTCTCAGATTTTAAAAATCTGTCACCGGGATCCCGGAAATCCCGTCCGGAATCCCGGTAATCCCGGTCGGGATCCCGGTCCGTCCCGACTGGACTGCAAAAACGGAGTTTGTCCGGATTCCGTACCGGGATTTCCGGTTTCCGCGGAATCCGACGTCCCGGTCTCGAACGGGATTACCGGGAGAAACGGAAATGTAAACCTTGATCAGCACAAGATGGAGTCCCTGGTCCCAGGCTGACTATTTTGTGGGCCAGTGCCTAGCTAGCTAAATAAGTTTTACATTGCAGGCTACTACACCTTGATACTTATAATTTAGCTTTGGAAGCAGCGTTTGTTTAATTTCCTAGCACTCATTTACTTATCTGTACTCTTCTTGTAAACACAGTTACCACTGATGCATAAACGCGTGGTTCTAGGAAGCAACCGGTTGCACGTGATTGATCCTTGGCGGCTGCTACGGAGCAGTATAAAGTATAACTCTACTTATATATGGTTGAAGATGCTTATGTAGCACCTGTACATGATACTAACACATATGTATAGTCGTGCCTTAATTATAGCATCGATGTATATACCGTGGTACATTTTCCTGGGATTAATCTACTCATGACACATAAATAAATACGGATACCACACTCGAGGAGATATGAAAGATTCTTCCAAATACTAATGACAGAAGGGATCCCATGACAGAATACTGCGGCAGGATACCGCGTATATATATATATATATAGGCGTGTTTGCATGTTATTGGAACCGAACCAGGAACCATAAACATTTGTTGGTGCACTGTATCTGTCCATCTGTTAGGTTCTTTCATGTGAAGAACAGGAAATATATGTACACAAAACAGGTATGGTATTTTTTAACAAGTGCATCTGATGAATCATATCTATATTTTTTTGTATGACTTATTTATTTGATTCTGCAGATGATCTCTCTGATGATGGCTATGGTTATGACATTAGCTACCACTTCAGTCCGCCAAAAACATCATCTAAATGTCAGCATGACCTCATATTGATCTACTAACAAATACAACACATATCCCAATTTCTACAGCCGTTGTTTATGCACAGGCAGCAATTCTGATTTTTGGATTATTGTTGTTTTGCAACTTTTACCAAATCATATTTCAGAACATAATATTTAGAACAGGCAGTAAAAACAATATAAAGTATTGGGATGCTGGAATTAAAGTACAATAAAATATCAACAATTCTACAAATGAATGTAAAAAAATGAAACTAGAGACAATCCGTAGGATTGAAATCAGCTAGGCTACTTCTTAATCAGGAAAATCTGTTCAGCTGTACTGCACATAAGGTTTCATTTTAATTAATTAGCATGTCATTTATGAAGAAGATGCCTGGCTAAAAGGTGCCACATAGGTGGTTGTAACAGCTGCTTGCTAGTAATCATATATAAACATATTTTTCCCTACGGAGATAGGGTACCTTTTGGATCTGGATTGATTAACAATTGTACGTTCACAACTTAGCTTGTTGGCCAACGTATTTAACACTGCTACCATTGTAACACCTTAAAAAGTTGTGATAATATATAAAACGTAACATTCAATGAGTTCATATATCATATAAATTATGAACCTTTGATACTGTTAACTATTTTGGCACTATATTTGTAAGTCAATATTATTTGATAGCTAATATAATAAAAATACATAGCATATGACATTATGAAAATATTTAATGTCCAATGGCTAATGTACTCAGAGTTTTTTATGCTTCTATAGTATATATATTTTATTTGAATTATATTGATAGCCAAAATTTGAAAACTTTGAATGCATTTTTGTCAAAGTAACTAATTAACCTTTTAGGAAGGTAATGTAGTATATCCATATGGTCAACGAAGAATTTTTTGTCTGAACACTTTTTTGGAATGTAATAATGTCATACTAGGCTCCAGGCATGCACTTCTAAACTTGTCTGTAATTATGTAACCAAAAGCTCGAGATCGGTGGACAAACGAGCCGAGCCAATATGACAGGTTATTTGCTTCCTGGTTCTTAGGTTATGTACGGTCATATTCTAGTCATTTTGGGAGACAGAAAGAGCGCAAGGTTTTCCTCCAACAAGAGTACTGCATATGAGTATTGTCCTTTTGTGCAATGGAATCAATCTAGCAGTACTTGTGTGATTTAGTAGAACATCATGAGCAGAACGTAGCACAATACCTGAGGTAATTTGGTTTTACCGTTTTGTAGATAGTATTATACTGTTCATTTTTATTTTATTGGGTCTGCCTGGAAACATCAAATGATAAACGGCTGTAAAAAGAGTTCTACGGTCATAATATTTTCATAAGTAGCTAATCACAAAGTATCTGAAAGAGTTTACGGGACATGAAAAAAGCTTGTGTGAGTAAAGCTTAAAGTATATAGTGATCAGGGAGAACCATCTTATATTATATAATAGAAATGTCATTCAGGGAATTATCTTCAATTACTGAATGTTTTGATGTGATTATGAAAAAGCTTCTCTATATTCCAAACCGTTAATTATGGTGTGAAAGAGTATGGAGATGAACCAACAACATTTATCTGATATGCCATCTGCACAACAAAATATTTGGTGCAATGACTGAGTATTTCGCATATTTTTATTTTATTATATATGAGGAATTTATTCCCTTTGTTTTTGAAGAATTAACTTTTCTCCTTCAGACTGTACTGGAAATGTATGTTGAGGTTATTCAACATACATTCAAAGGTAATTATTCAGATAACACAATGCAGTACATTGACAGAAATAATAAACCTGGATATAGTAGTCATAGCTACTAACTCTAACTCAACATCTAACAATGCATAGCTGAATTGAATAATATTGTACTATGGAGAGAAACGCGATGAGCACATATTTGACAGTGCAACCGAAACTTCAACCATGAAATCTCGCAGAACAGCAGGAATATTTAGCAACTACGTGTGCCATATGTAAATCCATATACATCCTTTCACTTATATATGATACATGGGTTGACTCTTATTCGGACGATGAATGTCGAGATACAAAATTCCTAAAATAAATATGTAGACCGAATCAAAATTAAACTAGCATATTTTGCCTAAAAAGGGAAAGACCCACCATAGTCCACGCTCCAGTATAGCAGCTAAGTGGACAGAGACAGTCAGAAAGACATGCCAGAGTGATCATCAGATTTATCTTCGAAATCAACTCATAGTTCCTTTAGAGGTAAAGGTTTCCATTGCCGCGATTATGCTGTGCATGCGTGGAACAAAATTGAACAGCTACTAGAGCATGGTAACTAGGGCCTCGGCAGATACAAATAATGTGACCTTGTTGAGTGAATCCATGTTCGATTTTTTGGTTTGATCATTGATCTGATAGTGATAGGGCGAGCAACTCCTCCAAGTAGTCAGGCCCCAGATCCTCCAGCTCCAGCACGTAGGACGGAGAAGCTACCTGCTTTTTCTTGCCATTTCCATGACTAGTCGTCGCTGTAGCTGTCGACTGGGCTTTGCCGGCCGCCTTCTTGTTCTTGGGCGTGCGCTTGCGGATGCAGTGGCGCTCCTTGAGTTCCAGCACAGGTGAATCCCCGGCGGCGCCGCTGAGCCTTAGCTCACGCAACGTCTCCTGAACATACTCAACGGGGAAGTTGAGCACCGCGGCGTGGCCGCGCATCGAGTAGGCTGCCTGGTCATAGACCAGAGCGGCAGCCTCGGGTGTGTCAAAGGTACCGATCCACACACGCTCCCCATTGCGTGTGGAGTCCCTTATCTCTGCAGCATACTTACCCCAAGGCCGCTTCCGCACCCCAATCAGCGACGACTGGGCCTCGTAGGCCCTCTGCATCGTTGCCGGCTGATCAGTCCAGCTGGCTGCTGATGCGTAAGTTGTCGAAGCACTAGAGCAGCTGCCAGTGGTGGTGGTGGAGATAGAGGTGGACTCCATGAGGGCACTGACCATACCCACGCCATCTTCCTGATAGGAATAATAAGGGTCAGTGGTGCCGCCAAACTGCAGCTGCTGCTGGCCGTAGGAGGAATGATCATGGCAGTAACTGCCGCCGCCGCCAAACGACAGATGATCATATGCCGAGGACTGCTGGAAAGCGGCATTATTGGCAGTTGTGTTGGGGTAGTAGCTGCCGTCGTCGTAGCAAGCTTCGGCAGGGAGGGCGTAATGCTCCAGTGGTTGCTGCTGCCCTTCTTGTGCATAGGTGTGGGAGACGGCATCGTAGCCATAGTAGTAGCTGTTGGTGTTGAAATATGATTCCATGGTTCACACTCACACGGACTTCTAACTCTCAGATTCGCTGAATTTGCTTAAATTTTGACTGCTCTGGATGTATGTGTAGGCCTACAGCCTACGAGCAATAACTTGGTATAGAATGGCTGTTTGATAGCTACCGATCGAGTAGGATACCTGCTTAATTACGTGCCCTAGTAGGTAGCTTATATACACAACCACAAATACTACTTAAATACCTCTAGGAGACAACTCGATCTCATAATTACTTATAGTACTTTTATCGTATACATATTTTAGTTTTGACTTGAGGTAGATTGTCAACTCCATCGACATGATGCCCCCACTCGGGGGAACAATCACTACTCCACCACTCCACTTGGTTTACTCAAAGGTCCCACTGCCCGGTTTTTCCAAAAATAACAACCCATTACCATCTATGGGTCGATACTAGAAATTGGTACGGATGCTCACAACCAAATAAAGGCATCCCTGTTGCAAATAGAAAGGATGCATATGCCAGCGAAATCATCATGCTATCAAAATCATATATCTTTCTTGACGTCTCATGAGTCAACATTTATCCTCACTGAGCATTTCTAACAGTTTTCAATAATTTTGATTCTGAAAGACTGGTTTTAGAGAGTTGCTATATCTATTGGGAGTAAAAAAAAGACATACACTCCAACAGTTCTCAATAATTATTTCCTAAATAGTTTAAATATCCTTTGGGGTGTGAGAATTAGGCATCCCGCAAGTAGAAAGGATGCATATGCCAGCGAATTCATCAGGCTATCAAAATCATATATCTTTCTTGACGTCTCATGAGTCAGCATTTATCCTCACTGAGCATTTCTAACAGTTTCCAATAATTTTACTTCCAAAAGACTGGTTTTAGAGAGTTGCTATATCAATTGGGAGAAAAAAAAACATGCACTCCGACAGTTCTCAATAATCATTTCCTAAATAGTTTAAATATCCTTTGGGGTGTGAGAATTAGGCATCCCCGTTGCAAGTAGAAACGATGCATATGCCAGCGAATTCATCAGGCTATCAAAATCATATATCTTTCTTGACGTCTCATGAGTCAACATTTATCCTCACTGAGCATTTCCAACAATTTCCAATAACTTTGCTTCCAAAAGACTAATTTTAGAGAGTTGCTATATCTACTGGGAGTAAATAAAAGACATGCACTCCAACAGTTCTTAATAATTATTTCTTAAATAGTTTAAATATCCTTTGGGTGTGAGAATTAGGTGTCTAAATGTAGCAACCTCTAGGCTATAGGTTGGGAGTTGGTAAATTTAGCAACCTCATTTAGAGAATGGTTGAAAAATGATTTTTACTAATCACATCCTAAATTTTGATTTAGTAACCTCATTTAACGAATGGTTAGAGATACCTCCCCAATTTTCGAAGTTGAGGCAATAGTAACTTTCACTTCAAATAAAAACTTTCACTTCTTACAAAAATGATGTAGGTTAACATGGAATGAACAATTGAACTTCATGCAACCACAGAAAATTGCTGCAGTACCAGCACAAAGAGCAAATAATTGTGTATAAATAGAAAATACGTTTTGATCAGAAACAAAGCCGCAGCCACAAAGAATAAATTAGTTCTGCGGTTTGTTCCTTGTCTCACTTTATCAGGTACATAATATCATGCAGTTATCACAGAGAATAAGGAAATTGTCCAATTAAAAAATGGATCTTGGAAATCATGCTAGATATGTTGCGGCAGCCATCTGCACCTGCATTTGCATGCATACATATCTGGAACAGATAGATTTTGCACATGCAGAAACTTTCCCTCTAATCATATGCATATCAGCACGCATGTACTAGTATGTGTGCCATATGCATAGATCCTCCATGCCTAGTTCTGTGAAGCAACCGGTGGCACGTGAAGGATCGCCTACATCCATAGATGGCTGCTACGGAAGTATTAGTAAAAGAAGTACTTTTATTTATGTTCCATATGAAGGATACTTAATAATTATTTAAGGCACAATACCAGGTACCTGTAATAAATGATATTAAAATGACGACATATATAGTTTTGGCAGAATTATTGGAGCATTATGTATACTTAAGGAGTGTATTGTATTCCTTAAATCGTAATATAATAGATGCAAGAAGAAAGAAACATACTTTTGGGATCATACAGGGTGGAAAAACATCACTGACTGGTACAAGAGGGCATGCCGCACGTGTCATCCTCAAGTTCGATGCTATAACAATACTGGGTGACTTTTCTCTGAAATTAATTTATTATCGACACAACTGGCACCAACATCTGCGCAACCGACTCTAGGATATTCAACAAGATTTTTCATAATCTAGCTTTGATCCTACAGCAAGCTGTTAGGCGCTTAGATATATAGGCCTATCCGCATATTCAATGAACCGAGCCAGGTGCCGAGCTGCACAGGAACTAAACGTCATCTAGTAGTACAATGAATCTGCCCCGCTGTTCTGTATAGCTACTTTAATTTAAGAGATTTAGAATCTTTATACACACATATACTACCGTTTCGTATGTACTTTCTCAAATACTGTAGCTGCATAAATGACTAATACAGTGTGTCTCTGCCTATCTATCAGTGCAATGCCAAGTGTACCGACCCGCCAGTCACCTTAACAAAAAAGAGGGAAAAAATGGTGCTTGACCAATTTGTAACCTCAACAAACCAGCTGAACCCGAAAACTGTCCTAGGTGCCTAGCTAGCATGATTTGTTTGGATATAGGTATGATATTCTTCATACTACGTACTTCTTGGACATGTTGTTGGAGAACAATGCTTGGCGACATGATCGGTTCAAGCAGAAACATGAATAAAATGCAGGAAAAGGATATCATGTTAATAGAAGAAAAAATATTTATTATAAATCACCTCTAAGGGAGCATATGACATGGAATTCAGCTCTTGTAATCAGTCTTTTGGAATTAGGCTGCTTTTAATCATACCTTTTGTGTCACATCTCGCTCGCATGTGAACAGCCTAGCTTAGCAATAGATGCTCCCAGGTAGTCATGGTGACTGCTCATTCTCTTTTAAAATCTATTGAGCTTGATCATATTTTATAGTTAAGGTGCCTTTTGGATCTGGATCTGTTAACTACTTTTTTGTAGCCTAAATTATAGTATATTCATACAGTTAAGATGACCTTTGAACATTGGTATGGTCACTACTGCGCAACATCATCGATTGATGCCCCATTTCCCACAAGAAACATAATAGAAAGTATAACTTTTCTCTATTATGAAAATATATGTGATCGATATGATACAATGATACTAGATATCAGTTCAATCAGTCTAAATAAATTAAATATGGGTCCGATTGTTAGCATTTTTGAGACACCAAATTTTCGTTTATGTTGATGTTAGTTACTGTTACTGGTTCGTCTGAACATTCAACACGTCCATCTATCTGTACATTACTGCTCTTAGCCATTAACTTCCTTTTAGACGAATACAATATAAATCCTACTCTACTGTTGCAGTGGCTGCTAGCTGCAGTGATCTTCTTCTACAATAAAATCACGTGATCGATCATGTTGCAATACAAAGTGACGCGAAGAAGCCCCTGTTGAATGTTAGAACGCCAAGTATATACGGCACAGCTAATGTTGCCTGCTCCTTCGTAACCGGCCGGCATGGGAAGGACAGACATACAGAGATGGCAGGTTAATTTGTTGCAATGTTGGGGCTTGCGGCGAACTCGGCTGGTCTGCACGACGGTCGTGTTATACTCTCGTAGGGAGACAACACGGTCGGACAAGTATACATATTTTTTAGAACCTTGCTATACACACGACGCAAGCTTCCGACTGCGTCTTCCGACCAGACTCCGCCGAACGGCGTCAGCGCGCACATCGCATGGACTCCGCCGAACGAGCCGCTAGCTCCAAATCTACAGGGTTAAAACCCAAGCCCATAAAGACCGTATGTACTCTGAAACACTGCTCCTACGTGTAAACGTGTATGTGTGTGTGCTGGTTTTCTCGTACATGCGTACATGCCTTACATGCCTCACTCGGAAGGTAAGGGTCACGGTCCCAGCCATAGATAGTTTTATGTAACAAAATGCTAATTGTTTCAGACATATTCAGTTCACCTATGTATTCTGTCATAGCAAAGGATCAGATGGAGGACATTCCAATAGCATATGAAAATGTACTTATACTGATACAGAAAAATTCTACTCAATGGAAATTAAGCAACATTGTTGCTGTCACGTATATTTCAGGGACATAGCCAAACAAAGTAAAGGATCAGTACACAAACTGAAGCTACAGTCTCAAGTATATAAACAGAACATAAAAAAGAGTTGATCCGATCATCAAACTGATGCAATCTCAAGTGTCAACAGAAGACATAAAAAGAGTTGATCCGATCATCAAATAAAATTCTTCTCTCTTTCATCCATTCATATGCTCGAGCATCAGATCCATGAGATCACCTTTCCCCTACAAAAGTATGAGAAACAGCAACATACATTCATTTGATGCAAACTACATTGTGCTTATACATAGTAGAAACATAGAAAAATACAAATTAGTACCTGAAGGAGATCCATGTAAGAGGTCAGATGAGATGGTGCTGCCAGCTGATGATTGTTTGTTTGGTGCCCCTGGAGAAAAGTTGTAGTATTTTAACATTTACAATAAAACAGTGATAAGTTTGAAAATTTACAGTAAAACAAGAACCTGAAACCCATGTGCGCCAACATCCACACTTCCTGCTTCATGTGCTCCTATACTAGTATGATTGAAAGTTTCCTAGAAATAAAGTTCCCATTCAGGGTAAATAACTTAAATCCATATTATTAAGTAGCAGAGATATAGTAAAAGAGACCACCTCCATTTGTTTTGAGCTCTCAATACTTGTACTCTGACCACCATTTGAGTTGCCACAAGGCTTGACCTATGCAACATTTACTTACTTTAGCATAAAGATCAATAATTAAGAATTTGAGCATAGAAAAGTTTTATAATGCACATACACACGAACAATAGATGAAGACTGCTTACCTTTTTTCCTCTTTTACGCCCTTGGCTAGTCGTATTAGATGATGCTTGTTTTTTCTTCATTTTCATTTTTCGTACCTTTTGATCCCATTTAGACTGCTTTCTTAGTATAGGAGGGCGACCCCTTCGTTGAACTGCGATAGGGCTGAGTACAACTTTGTCTTGTGTTGACACCATATCTTCTTGGTGTTCCTTAATTTCATTATGACTGGCACGGTGCACATCAATTTTTATTTGCAGCTCATTCAGGCCATCCATGACCAAGCTGTACAATGCATCTGACTCGGCTCCACATTCTGCCATTTGATCAAAACGTTTGCACAAATTATCAAAGCGCTTCGCTGTTGGTGTTACAAGCTGGTCATCATAGGAGCATTTGATAAATGTATGCTTGCGCTTGAAATCCTTTCGCCACCGTTGCAGTATATATTTGCAGGGAACGTTGTTCACATCCATGAGAGGAAGTACAGAAAGGATATGGCTGCACAATATTCCTCGAAATTCAAAGTGTTGACATTCACATTGTACATCACATTCCTCTTTGGTGAAAGAAACAATAAACTCTGAAATAATTTTTTCTCCCCAATTCTTTTGTCCTCCCTAACTTTGAAAGTATACATTAGCCCTTCTGTATTAAGAAGAGATGGATAGCAATATATTTTACCTCTCAATTGATCCTGAAACTCTTTAAACTTCTGGTTGGTATATGCTTTCTGAAATTGCTCTTCAAACTCATAATGAGTAATACATGGAATTTCCTCTTGGAGAGATTTACAATCTGACTTATTTTCTTTTTCAACCTTGTCCCTCAATGCATTGTCATACTGCTCCATGAATTGTTTCAGTGTTGTTCTAGCATTAACATATCCATCAAAGAAAGCATTTACACTCTCACTCCTCTGTGTTGAAGACATACCAGCCCAAAAGGTATTTTTGACATAAGCTGGAGCCCACATATGTCTCTCTTCATATAATCCAGCTAGCCATTCATCATCCTGAAGGCCAAAATCACTGATCATCTTCATCCAACCCTTATCAAAATCATCTTTATTCAATGAATCATACACCACATTTGACATTCTAGAGATAATGTCTTCATACTCCGCATACCCACCTAGTTTTCCTGGAACCTTCTTCATGATATGCCATAAGCACCATCTATGTCGAGCTTCAGGGAATACTTTTTTAATAGCATTCTGCATTGCTTTGCATTGATCGGTGATTATTGCATTTGGTGCTTTATTTCTCATACGAGTGTAGCCATGATTCGAATAACCGGACAAAGGTATCTGTTTCTTCATTTGATAGCAAACCACATCCTAATAGAACTGATTCTCCATGATGATTTACACCAACAAAAGGGGCAAACGGCATGTGGTACTGGTTAGTCGGTATGTAGTATTGTCGGGTACCTAGATTAGGGTACCCTAATCAGGGTACTTAACCACCGTCATAGCTGGCTAACAGCTCTGTCTTGTACGCATAAAGGATACGAAGTGGGGCCCGAAACCTCCGCCTCGCCCGACCCCGAGTCGGGCGAGGTCCACGACTTCCGCCTCGCCCGACCCGGGCGGGCGGTTCCGCGACTTCCGCCTCGCCCGACCCCGGGCGGGCGGTTCCGCGACTTCCGCCTCGCCCGACCCCGGGCGGGCGGTTCCATAAATCTCCGCCTCGCCCGACCCGGGGCGGGCGGGCCCACGATCTCCGCCTCGCCCGACTCGGCGTCGGGTGGGGACCGCAATCCCTGCCGCGTTTGCCTTTGCTTCGCGGAGAAGCGACCTCACCCACCGGATGGGGGAGGAATTACGGCGGGCCGGTAGGCGCAATTACGGCGCTCGGGAACTCGTCTCGCCAACAGGACGTGATGTGACCGGCGCAGTGCCCTCCTCGTCCCATTCCGCAGCGCCGCACGCTAGCGCTAGCTTAGCTGCAGAGCAGCGTGATCATTACCAAGCCCATGATGGCTCGTGACCGGGACGGAGGCCGGGCGATTGACGAGACAATAGCCCGTAATCCGTCCCGTGGCTGACCTACGGTGTCCGCCTAGGCCCGTGAGGGCTACGAAAGCCGGGCCCACGGCCTCCGCCTCGCCCGACTCCGGGTCGAGCAGGTGCACCACTTCCGCCTCGTCCGTCCGGGACTCGGGCGGGCCCGGCGGTCCCCGTCTCTCCCGTCCGGGACTCGGGCGGGCTCAGCGGTCCCCGCCTCGCCCGACTCGGGAGCAAATGGCTTCCTCATGAAGCCTCACACTAAACGAGGTGAACAGGGATCGCCATAACTCCGCTCGGGAACTCACCAATCCACGGGGATCGGGTGAGATCTGCGCGGCTCCTCTTGTCTCATCTTAACGCGTCGCCCGACACCCCCGGCACGACGACAAGACGGAGGCGACAACGCCATCTCTCGCCGGGGCCGTGATGAACGGGAGTGACGGATGGAGACCGGCATGCGACAGGACGGCTGCCACGGTGGCGAGCGTGGCATCGACACCGGCGCTACCGATCAAGACCGACCGTGCGCCGGCTCGCACCGCTGCGCCCGAGGCGGCCCGCATGCGAGCAGGGTGATGCACGGCGGCTCCGGCCTCGCTTCGGCCTGGTCCCTTGGACTATAAAAGGGACCCCACGCACACGCGCAAGGGGGATTTTTCGGACACCACGGATCGAGTTAATCGAACTCACCGTACACACATCCTAGAGCACATAGCACACGGAGGCTTGGAGCAACCCTCCTCCCTCGCATCCTTTGTAGCTCTTTTCACAAGACGAAACACGAACAATCCTCGAATCGGACGTAGTGCTTCGATTGCCCGAACCAAGTATAAACCACACTTTCCTAAATCTTCCAAGGCCCATCCGAGTAGTAGCGTCGATCCCCTCCAAACACAAATTTACTTGTCGGCCGGTTTCATAACATCGACGGCTGGCGCGCCGGTAGGGGAACCTCGACGCGTTCGACGATCTTGAAGATGGCGAGCCACACCGTCGATCGGACTCCGGCGCCCTCGTGAACTTCGGGAGCCCGGAGTTCATCGTGACCGGAGCCGGGAGCCCGTCGCGCGTTCTCCCGCCGACCTCCCGGCCACTACACTACTTTCCCGCCGTGTCCGCCGGCGCGGAGCTCGCGGGCATGGCGGGCTCCGGCGGCGGGTCCGATACCGGCAGCCACCACCCTCGCGGGAGTGCATGATGGTGGAGGTCGGGGACGCCGGCGACACCGACGGCATCAACGACATGGGCCGCGCGGCCCCGGCAGCCGCCGGGCCCCGGCCGGGGCAGCCCCGCCGTCCGCGGCGGTGAACACCGGCGGTGCCGGAACGCACAGCCGCCGCGCGCCGCGGTGCCGCGACAAAGAACCCCTCCGGGAAGCCCCGAGCCCCGGGAGGAGGACGACCTAGAGCAGCTGCTCCGACGCCAACACGAGGTCGCGGAGACCGAACGGCGCTTGAAGGAGGAGCGCGAACGCCTCGAGTGCGAGGTGGCGCGGCGCCGAGCGCAGCGCGAACTCGCTCGCCGGCATGGGCGCGAAGCCCAAAGAAGGATCCCGGACGAGGCAAACCACCTCGTTCCCGTGTACGAGAGGCCCAGCCGGAACGTGGCTGCGGCCGCGACACCGATGCGCGCGCTCCCGCAACCGGTCAACGAGGACCAGCGGAGGATCCAAGAGGAGGTCGGAGACCTCCTGGACTTAGCGGCCGTCCAACAGGCCGAGCGTGAGCAGAGCTCCGCCGCACGGCGGAAAGAGGCCGGTGCCTCCCACCACACGCCAAGCCGGCCCCGGGGACCAAAGGATTCGGCCCACCCAACCGCCGAGCAAAGCGGAACCGGAACTCGCCGCCGGCTCGGCGGCGGATGGGCGAGTCGCGCGACGCACGCGATACCCTCGACCGCCCGGCGCCGGGAACAAAACCGCGCTCCAAGGCGCGAAGCCGAGGACCACGGGTACGCCCCCGGCGCGGAGGGCGATTCGATCCGGAGGAGGACAAACCCCGGTTATGACGGGGCCCAAGGCCTTTGGGCCTGCCATTCGGCGGGTTCCGGTGCCCCGCCGTTTCCGGCCCCCGAGCAGCATCGCCAAATACAACGGGGAGACGAACCCCGCATTATGGCCGGAGGATTACCGCCCGGCATGCCAAGCCGGCGGCGCCACCGACGAGCGGTTCATCATCCGCAACTTACCACTCTTCTTGGCCGATTCGGCGGAATGTGGCTCGAGCACCTCCCGGAGGGCTCGATCCACGATTGGTGGGACCCGGAGGAGGTTTTCATCGGCAACTTCCAGGGCACGTACACGCGCCCGGGAACCCGTGGGACCTCGGGACCTGCCGGTAGCGGGCGTACGAGTCCTTGAGGGACTACGTCAAGCGCTTCTCCCGCAAGTGCAACACGCTCCCCAACCTCGCCGACGCAGAGGTGATCTCGGCGTTCATCGCCGGCACCAACAACGAGGGGCCGGTGCACGAGCTCGGCCGCAACAGCCCGCGCACCGTCAAAGAGCTACTCGACGTGGCAACCAGCCACGCCTCCGGAGAAGACGCCGTGGATGCCCTCCTTCATCGAGCCAAGGGCAAGGCGAAGCGGAACGAGAGTTCCGGTGCGGGCCCGTCCGTCCCGCACGACAGAAGCGAAGCAGAGGAAGAGCGGCGACCAATACCGCCGCGACACCAACCTCGTCGCCGCCGCCGAGCGCAAGCCGAAGAAGCCGACCGCCGACGACGGCAACAAGGGCCAGCACTTCGAGAAGATGCTCGGAGGCGCCGTGTCCCAACCACGGCCGACCCGTCAACCACGCCCTCAAGGACTCGCGGGCCGATGCTCAAGTTCCCGGGCATGAAGGCAAGGAAGTTCGACCCCAAGAACCCCGGCCCAAAGAACGACGACGGCGACGACAAGGACGCGGACGGCGGTTTCCCGCAAACCACCGGCTGCCTCATGATCTTCGGGGGCCGCGGGCCCGGCTCCTCCAGGCGGCACCGAAGCGAGGAGCGGCGCGAGGTCTACGCCGCCGAACCTACGACGCCGACCTACCTCGGGTGGTCCGAGGCGGCAATCACGTTCGACCGCAGCGACCACCCCGAGCGCGTTCCCCGACCCGGACGCTACCCGCTCGTCGTCGACCCCATCGTCTCCGACAAACGACCGACCAAGGTACCGATGGATGGGGGTAGTGGCCCGAATGTTTTGTATGCAGAGACTCTTGATGCCATGGGGATCGGCCGCTCTCGGATCCGGCCATCGGGCGAGCCCTTCCACGGGGTTGTGCCCGGAAAGACGGCCGTGCCACTTGGGCAAACCGACCTGCCCGTCACCTTCGGCACGCCGATCAACTACCGCACCGAGACCCTCACCTTCGACGTGGTGGACTTCCCGGCGCGTACCACGCCATCCTCGGGCGACCATGTTACGCGAAGTTCATGGCCGTCCCCAACTACATCTACCTCAAGCTCAAGATGCCGGGTCCGAAGGGGATCATCACCGTGAGCACGTCGGTTCAGCGTGCTTACGAGTGCGAGGTGGAGTGCTGCGAGCCGGCAGCGGCGCTCGTCAACAAGTCCGACCTCCCACAGGTGCGGTGTTGTGGAGCCCGAGGACGACGCCGAGTCGAGCCACGGGTCACACTCCCTTCTTCATGGTGTACGGGGCCGAGGCCGTGCTACCCACGGATCTGGATTATGGAGCTCCGCGCGTGCAAGTTTTCGATCCGGAACTCAATAAGCGTTATCTCGAAGATGCGCTGGACCAAATCGACGAAACAAGGGAAGCTGCACCGCTGCACTCAGCCGGATACCAACAAGCACTCCGCCGTTACCACGACCGCAAGATCAAGAAGCGCGCCTTCGAGCCCGGCGACCTCGTCCTTCGACTCCTCCAGGGGAATCAAGGCCGGCACAAGCTAACTCCGCCATGGGAAGGGCCCTACACGGTAGCCGAGGTGCTCCGCCCGGCACGTACAAGCTCAAGGACGCCAACGGAAACGTGCTCACCAACGCATGGAACATCGGGCAGCTACGTCGCTTTTACCCTTAGCTTGTTGTTTCAATTATTTATGCAAATGAAATAAAGAGAAAACCTTTCTCTCTTTCTTGTTGTTTTCGACAAATGACGAATAAAGTCCAAATTTGCCGGCCGCCGACCCCGACTCTCCCGAGTCGGGGCTCCACCCGGCGGGTGTGCAAAGGAGGCCGTGTGCGGGTCCCGGTTGTGCCCACGGCTGCGGAACTCACACGAAAATCCCTCGATGCGGGCCCGACTCGGACAAAACCTAAGCGCCGACGATGGCTCGGCCGGTCCGATCGGTCGGCTCGGGACTCGACGCCTCTACAGCTAGGAGCGGCCCGAGTTATCGATCAACCGAATGAAAAATCTAAAGCAACTAGGCGGTCCGAAAGAGAAAGGAGTCACGAAAGGACAAGAGTTTAAAATTTCGAACGAAGTTTAATCCCATAGTGCAAGTCCAACTCGGACAGGACTCGGAACGCCAACGACCACTCGGCCGATCCGACCGGCCGACTCGGGACTCCGACGCCCCGGCGGCTAAGAGCGGCCTAAGTCACCGGTCAATCGAATGAGGAATCCGAGGCTACTAGATGGTCCGAACGAGAAGGAAGCCACAAAAGGGGAACATGTGAGAAATTTGGAACGAAATTAAAACAGATAACTTGTTTACAAAATAAGCGAGTTCTTCCTTACATCTTGGCCACCGGCCGACTCGACTACCGGCCACTCGGCCGACTCAACTAACACATTACATTATCTACTCGTCATGCGGCGACGGCGGCGGCGGGAAGGCGTGCGAGGCGAGGAGCTCGGCAAGCTTGGCGGCGATCGGCGCGGCTTTCCTCTTCATGTCCTCGATCTCCTGCTCGGAGAAGCCGGGCACCATGCCCACCGTGCAAGCATGTCGAGATCGAGGTTGTCCTCGAAGTGTGTCTGCTCCAGCACTCGCAGTCCACAGGACCCCGGCTTCAAAACTCTCACGCCGCAGAGCACCAAAACGATTGGCGATGGAGAGAAGGCGCGGCTCCAAATTGGTGGTCCCGGGCGGCCGTGGCACCTCCAGCTCATTGCAGAGGAACTCGGCACCGATGCGGATTCGGTCGAGCCGAATTTCTTCCCGCCGCAGCCCGCCTAGGTCCATCCCGAGCTCCGAAAATGAAAAGGAAGAAGAAATCATGAGACATGACACCAATCAAAAGCAAAATAGGAGGAGGGATGAGAAAGAAAACTTACGATTAACCTCACTCTCCAACGTCGAGAGTTGGGAAGTGAGCTTGGAGACCGACCGGGAGACGGCCTCCTTGAGCTTGCGCTCGGTGTCCGTCGCCTCGCGCGCGCTCGCCGCGTCCTCCTCGGCCTTCGACGCCCTCGCCATCGCCGCTCGGACCTCGGCCAGCCGGGACTCGGCCACCCGACGAGCGTTCGCGGCATCGGACTCGGCCTTCTTGGCCCTTTCCTCCGCCGCCTCGGCCCTCTTGGTGGCTTCGGCCGGGCGGGACTCGGCCGTCCTGCGCGCATCATTGGCCTCGGCCGCCACCCCGGCCGCCTCGGCCCTCTCCTTCTTCGCGTCCTCGGCCTCTCGGATGGCTCCGAGGGCTCGCTCCGTGGCGCTCTGCGCCTCCCGGTCAAGGCGGGCCCGTTCCCCTTCTTGGAAGCGGATGCGAGCATGCTTGGCCCGGTTCATCATATCCAGGGTCCGAAAAGAAGAAGAAAATCATGAGCGAAGCAAAAAGAGACCGATATTCCGCGAAGGAATGAACACGCGCTCACCTCGGCCGGCTCCGCCGCCGACCTAACGAGATGGAGCGCCGCGTCCAAGACATCGGCGGCCCGGCCGCAGCCGTGGCGGAACGCGCCCCAAATTGTCCGCTCCGCCTGCTCGTCAAACGTGTGCGTCGCCCTTGGGGCCCCACAACGTGCACGACCCCCGGCCCCGCGAACGAGGCGGCGCCGGGCTGGTGCGGCGTGGCGGAGGAGCTCGGGGAGGTCCCTCGCGGCGGAAACGGCGCGGAGCCGGTAGCCGCCGTCACCATGGCCATCGTTGGCGCCGCCGTCTCCGGCCGACCCCCGCCATGGTGCTTGCCGGCTGAGGGGCCGGCGGGGATGGCGCAGTGGGGGCCCCCGACCCCGGGCCAGCCGCTTCCGAGCCCCGGCCAACGGACCCCGCGGGATGCGCAAATCAACAAACCGAAAGTCGAGAAAGAAGAAAGAAAGACAGAAGGAAGCAACACTTACCGGTACGGTTGTCGTTTGGGTGGCGGGCCGACCGCCGACCCGAGACCCTCACGCCGCCTCTTGCCAAATGCCGCCCGGGGCACTCGGCGCTGCCGCTGTCGCGGGGGCCGACGTTGCCGGAAGACTCGGCGCCGTCGCCGGCCTCGGCGCCGCAGATGAAGAGGCCATGGAGGCCGGCGCGGCCGTACTCGGACCCGACGGGGTTGCGGCCACCGCCGGAGCAGAGCCGCCAACGGGCGCGATCACCGGCGCTCGAACGGACACCGGCGAGGCCGCCGAGGCCATCGTCACCGGCGCTCGGACGGACGCCAACGGGGCCGCGGAGGCCATCGCCGCCAACGTCGTCGAGGCGAGCCCTCCCGCCACCGCCGCCGGCGCTCGCGGTCACCACGGTCGACGTCACCGCGGCGGCCGAGGCCATCATCGCCCCCGCCATGGTCGCCGCCACGGGCACCGGTGTGCGAGCGGCGGGGCGGCGTGGTGACGACCGCGGAGGTCGGGGCCGCGACCCCGGCACGGCGGCCGGGCGGTCGGCGTTGTGGTGGTGGTGGGCGCCGAGTCGGCGCTCGCGGGGGCGGTACGCGCCTCGGCCTGCGGGGAGCCCGGCGCTCCTTCCCGGCTCGGGCCGGCGAGCGACGTGCCGACGTCGTCCCGGCGGGGCCCACTTCCGCAGGGGCCGGCCGAGTCGGGCCCCCGCTCGATGTCCTCCTCCTCGGCGAGCTCGTCGATGAGGGGGACATGTCGATGAGCTCCTCGTCGTCACCCCCGTCGTTGTCGTCGGAGTCGGTGCCGCTGCTCTCGGAGAGGACGATCCGGCCCGAACGGCGCCGGCGCTCCTTCTCCGCCTTCCGCCGTTGCCGCGCCGCCTTCCCGGCCTTCTTGGCGTCCTTTTGAGCTTTTTGCTCCTCGCCGCGCGCCCGATTGATGGCCCGGACGTCGGCATCCTCGGGCAATGGGGCGGGGGAAGGAATGAATTGCAAACCTCTCTCGCAACACGGAGACAAGTAGGGACGACAGCGCGAAGTTAGAAAAGTAAGAGAGATCGGAACTTAAGACCGACTCAACCAAAGACAGAATTAAAAACTTACAAACAAAATTGCCCCCTGTTCCGGGAGCATTGGTGGGTGGTTGGGGACCGGCCACTCAAACCGGTCCCACGCGGCGGCCGTCTTCAAGCATCGCCTCCGCGAGTCGGGCCTTCAACTCCCGGAGCGAAATCCGAGGGTCCGCCCAGGGGTTCACCATGCAGGTTCCCTCCCGGGTGAAGTCACCTCCCATCTCCGACATCATCCGACGCCGGGCCCGCAGCGGTGCGAGCCGGCGCAGTGGTAGGAGCCAATGACCCCAACGCCGGTCACGCCGGCCCGGTCGAGCGCCTCGACCGCGTCCAGCGAGCGCGGCGATCCCCCTCTTCTCGTCGGCGGGCACCCCGAAGTGCCACTTTTCCGGTGCGGCATTGATGAGGTTGCCGGTGAACTCGGGGAGGGGTGTGGCAGCGGTGTTCCCGAGGTAGAACCACTCGCTCGTGCCAGCCCTTGTTGGAGCTCGGTGAGGGCGATGGGGATGTACTTCTTGGACCGGCCGCCCCGCAGTCGGAAGCCGGCGCTGCCGATGGGGACGGCGCGAGGGTTCCCGGCCGCGTCCTTCTTCGTCACCAACCGGCAATCGAAGAAGTGCTTGAATAGCCTCGAAATGGGGGCGATCCCCAGAAGCCCTCGCACGGCGCCACGAAGGCGGCGAGGTGCCGGATGGAGTTGGGGTTGAGGTGCTGCAGCTCCAGCCCGTAATGGTGGAGGATGCCGCGGAAGAAAGGGTGAGGCGGCATTCCCAAGCCGCGCTCGTGGAAGTGGCGGAAGGAGACGACGTAGCCGTCCCGGCGGCGCCGGCAGGGCCTCATTCCCCGGCACCGCCCACTCCATGGCGTCGGTGCGCGGCATCGAAGTCCGCGCGCGACAAGGGCCTCGAGGGACCCGACCGTGCAGCGGGACGGAATCCACTCCGCCATGGCAGGGCTCGGGCCGGATGCGCGACGGTGGATTGGGGAGAAGTGAGGAGAGCGGCGGACGCGGCGAAGAAAGGCGAATCGACGGAGCACGCGAGAGCAAAGGAAGGGGATGGGTTTTTTGCGAGCGCAAGGTGAGAGAAAGGTAACCGGATGCGTCCCCTTTCCCTTTAAATAGCGGTCATGTCAACCGCCCCCGCGGCGCTTCGACTCCCGCGCCGCTATCGTTTCGCGATTTAACCGGGTGCAGGGACCGGAGAGGCCGCCGCACGCGCCCGACGCGCAGCCATAATGCGAACGCGAGTTTCGCATCTACAGCGAACCGCCGCGAGATGCGCGCCATCATGGAAGGCGAACCGTTGCGCTTCGACGGCGCTCGATGACGGGCCGATTGGGCTTGGAATCCCATGAGGCCCGCAGTAGATAAGGCTAGGGGATGAAGACGCCCCGACGCCCGCTTCCGACCCAGGGGTTCGAAGGGCGGCCCCGCGAAAGGGTTCGGACGCCCGCCCTTGGACAACATTAAGTGAGGGGTTGTCGGAGAGGGATCCCTAGCGATCAACACCCGTGCACCGTAGCACAATGGGCCTCTATCGACAGCCGTCCGAGTCCGAGTTGAAAAAGCCGTGGTCTTGAATCCCGCGAAGGGAGGGCAACGAGCCCGCCGACCCCGATCGAAAGGGGTCGGAGATCACAAAAGACGAGCACTCGGATATGAATGAGGCCGACTCCCGCTAGTCTCCATCGGATCCCCGCTAAGGGCAAGCCGAGGCCATCACTCGGACATTCCCGTTTGGAGCTTAAACGAGCACCACGCGTCGAACCATCGAGGAATGACGTGGCCGCTCACCGCACGCCTCGTCTTACCGTAAAAACGCGTGGGCGTGAACGAAATAAAAAGACGAAACAGCCCTCGGACGGATCCGAGCAACGAGCGAAGACTCGGGGCTCGCTTTCGCAAATAAACGATAAACCGCTCGAGTCGTTAACCCTCGGCGCAAGTATTCTACTTGCCCCGAGGCTCGGAGCTACACCGGCGGGTGCGCTCGCGCGCACCCACCGGAAAACAAATACACAGGAAAATCCGAGGGTTTGTCGGAAAAAGCCTCGACGGCGACCATTTGCCCTTGGCCACCGCCAAGGCTCGGGGCTACCGTCGGGTACCTAGATTAGGGTACCCTAATCAGGGTACTTAACCACCGTCATAGCCGGCTAACAGCTCTGTCTTGTACGCATAAAGGATACGAAGTGGGGCCCGAAACCTCCGCCTCGCCCGACCCCGAGTCGGGCGAGGTCCACGACTTCCGCCTCGCCCGACCCCGGGCGGGCGGTTCCGCGACTTCCGCCTCGCCCGACCCCGGGCGGGCGGTTCCGCGACTTCCGCCTCGCCCGACCCCGGGCGGGCGGTTCCATAAATCTCCGCCTCGCCCGACCTCGGGGCGGGCGGGCCCACGATCTCCGCCTCGCCCGACTCGGCGTCGGGTGGGGACCGCAATCCCTGCCGCGTTTGCCTTTGCTTCGCGGAGAAGCGACCTCACCCACCGGATGGGGGAGGAATTACGGCGGGCCGGTAGGCGCAATTACAGCGCCCGGGAACTCGTCTCGCCAACAGGACGTGATGTGACCGGCGCAGTGCCCTCCTCGTCCCATTCCGCAGCGCCGCACGCTAGCGCTAGCTTAGCTGCAGCAGCGGCGTGATCATTACCAAGCCCATGATGGCCTCGTGGACCGGACGGAGGCCGGGCGATTGACGAGACAATAGCCCGTAATCTGTCCCGTGGCTGACCTACGGTGTCCGCCTAGGCCCGTGAGGGCTACGAAAGCCGGGCCCACGGCCTCCGCCTCGCCCGACTCCGGGTCGAGCAGGTGCACCACTTCCGCCTCGTCCGTCCGGGACTCGGGCGGGCCCGGCGGTCCCCGTCTCTCCCGTCCGGGACTCGGGCGGGCTCGCCGGTCCCCGCCTCGCCCGACTCGGGAGCAAATGGCTTCCTCATGAAGCCTCACACTAAACGAGGTGAACAGGGATCGCCATAACTCCGCTCGGGAACTCACCAATCCACAGGGATCGGGTGAGATCTGCGCGGCTCCTCTTGTCTCATCTTAACGCGTCGCCCGACACCCCGGCACGACGACAAGACGGAGGCGACAACGCCATCTCTCGCCGGGGCCGTGATGAACGGGAGTGACGGATGGAGACCGGCATGCGACAGGACGGCCGCCACGGTGGCGAGCGTGGCATCGACACCGGCGCTACCGATCAAGACCGACCGTGCGCCGGCTCGCACCGCTGCGCCCGAGGCGGCCCGCATGCGAGCAGGGTGATGCACGGCGGTTCCGGCCTCGCTTCGGCCTCGGTCCCTTGGACTATAAAAGGGACCCCACGCACACGCGCAAGGGGGATTTTTCGGACACCACGGATCGAGTTAATCGAACTCACCGTACACACATCCTAAAGCACATAGCACACGGAGGCTTGGAGCAACCCTCCTCCCTCGCATCCTTTGTAGCTCTTTTCACAAGACGAAACACGAACAATCCTCGAACCGGACGTAGTGCTTCGATTGCCCGAACCAGTATAAACCACACTTTCCTAAATCTTCCAAGGCCCATCCGAGTAGTAGCGTCGATCCCCTCCAAACACAAATTTACTTGTCGGCCGGTTTCATAACATCGACAAGTATCAAATGTCACAACATCGAGAGAAGGATTCATATGTAGCCCTACTTCTAGCATCTACCCATAAAACATTTCTTAGTCGAGACTCATCATCCAAATCCATTATATAAAAGAAGTTTGGATCTTTGGCCTGCATACGAAGAAAATATTGATAAGTTGCATGTGCATCTCCAGCACCAAGCTTCAACTTTCGCACATCCTGTAAATAATTTCTACATTCCTTTTCACCAAATTTAAGATTTTCATATCCTCCGGCCTCTGTAACGAGTGAACCAAAATTTTTGTTTGTGCGAATTCCTGCTTGGTCATTTAGCTCCAACCTTCTCTTAGCATGCAAATCAAGTTCCTTATGACTTCTTAGGTGTCTTGATTTGCTTGGACTTACAGCATGATTGTGATCAAGTGTAACACTGCTGATGTAGAACTTCTCGCCATGGAGATAGAAGTTAACTTTAGCTGGGCACTTGGATCTCGTGGACGGGTTTGGCTTGAATGTGTTCTTTGATGTGTATTGGGCCGTGCCTTGTTTGCAACAAGCAAGTGTAAAATATCTGATATCCCCATTGTCATTCTTTTTAGAGCCTCTTTTTGTTATACCAAATCCTATCTTTCGAGCATAACTTCTATAGAAACTAATGGCAGCCTCGGCATCATCAAAAACCATACCGTTCTTTGGCTCCAACAGATCAGAGTCA
This sequence comes from Chloris gayana, assembly GCA_031894775.1. Taxonomy (NCBI): domain Eukaryota; kingdom Viridiplantae; phylum Streptophyta; class Magnoliopsida; order Poales; family Poaceae; genus Chloris; species Chloris gayana. Next base: position 129,631 of record JAUNZO010000260.1, on the reverse strand, counting down.
CCTCCAATGTCCTCTGGTAATGAACCATCTTCATCTGATATAGCATACTCATGTTGCTGCTCATCGGAAGATAAGTTGCCATCCATCAACTGAAAATTGGTGGCAAATATATGTGATTTGATACTAAAACCTAATCTCAGTTTGTACTCATGCAAGAATATAAGAACAAACACACACGTACCAACATTTTCTTAAAATTTGCTTTGCATTATACGATAGATTAAACAAGAACGAATTTCTCTTATTGCCCATTATAATCAGATCATGATCATGTACCTTCTGTTTGGAGATTAAACTGGACTCTTTGTCGTCGTCGCCGCAAAGTAATCAGCCTCCACCGTCTAACGCGATTAATTAAACTGAAGTCTTTATCGTCGTCGCTGCAGAGTATACAGCCTCCGCCGTCGTCGCTGCCGCGAAGTAATTAGAGACTCTGTATCAGTTTAGGGTTATTGGACAGGTTAGTTTCACAAACAATGACGTGGTATGTTATGGCCTTCCTGGGCTTTGGGCTTGGACTTTATTTAGTTCAAAACAAACCACGTTGATGAGGCATATTATCGGCAGAGGGAGTTGACGACGGTAACGCCGTAGTCGGAAGACAGAGTCGGAAGCTTGCGTCGTGTGTGAAGCAATTCCCTATTTTTTATTTTCCCGAATTTTCCCACGATTATATATCCTCACTGGCCATTGATGCATGCTCCAAGAATATATATACAGCTGTACGCGTACCTTGTTAATCTCCTTTTGTTCGTACGAAGGAAGCTGCCGAGCAGTACCTAAATAGTTCAGAAGCTGGCATATAGTTTGGGCTCGGTTTTGTCAAAATGTCAGGTAACCAGCACTGAACCATCATCCAAGGACAGGGCCAACTGCGTCTACAGTATGCAGATATTAGCATGCTTTCTGCTGGATAATCCTGCAGTAGCAAATAATTCGTCGTGGTTGAAGTAGTGTTGTCTTCGCGCTGGTTGCGCAAATACTAAGTGTTTTGCTGTCTTCGTGGATCAATTTCGTAGGCATGTCGTACGATGCAGAACGCTCTTAGTCGCGCTGCCGCGGAATGTCCTGTCCAAAGTTCTGCTCCGCGTCCCAGTTTCGTTAAGGCGTCGCACATTGCCAGAGAGTTTAGTTTTTAATAATCACCTCAACAGCTTACATCAATTTGGTCGTTGTAGTATAGTGGTGAGTATTCCCGCCTGTCACGCGGGTGACCCGGGTTCGATCCCCGGCAACGGCGTTCTGTTTTTGCCGTAGGTTTGAACAACTTTACAAGTAACCAAATGAAATTAGGGAACAAACAAGAAGCCCACGCAAAGAAATGGAAAAAGGGAAACCGGGAGGACTTTAGGAATAAATTTGGGCCGTACAAATTAGGAACAAACAAGAAGCCCACGCAAAGAAATGTTAAAAGGGAAATCAGGGAGGACTTTAGAGCATCTCCAAAAGCACCCCAAAAACTGTTTCTAAATCAAATTAATGGGATTTTATTAAGAAAACCTTCTCCAACAGCTCCCCTAAACCCTTCTTATTTTTATTACTCCCCTAAATTGTCCTCGTTTGCAGCTAAAAACAGGGGAAGTTTACGGGTCCCCATCCCAGTTCTCCTGCCACGACGGAATGCGTTGGCGTCGAACTCCGTGTGTCCTGCCAATTTCCACCGTGCATGTCCTTGCAAAAAGCTGCACCTTCCATCGACACATGCATAGGTCTTCACGGACTTGCGCAAGCTGTTCCAGTCGCCAGTCTCCGGCGTCCTCAGCGCGTGTCTGTCATTAATCCCCGGCATCAATGGTGCCCGTCTGCGCAAATCCGCGACGTCCTCGAGGTCCCTAGGCGTGCATCCCCGGTGCTCATCCTGCTGTCAGTCGGTCAGTCCTCATGATCAATTGGTAAATTCCTTGTGCCCGTTCCCAATCACGAGTCCCGATGAATCTCTGTTGTCCACACAACCAAGCATCTTCAGCTTCCGCCTAACAAGGAAGTTCCTCCTTTGAAGATACAATCGATAATGGTAGAGAACTAGAGATTAGCTAGGGATCCATGTGATTTGAATGCAAGTTGCACGCTCTGTAATGGTAGAGATTAGCAGGATTTGGCACGCATGCGAGAAGGAGGTCGTCGTCGCACTAGGAGTTGGAGGCGCACAACGTCGTCTTTGGCAGCGGCTCGAAATAGAATGAAATGATACGACACAAAAGGCGATAGCAGTCTATGTAAAAGAAGAGGTTCTCCAAGTGACGTGGCCAAATTAAAAAAGTTTTATGGGCTAATTTTAGGGAAATTGTTGGAGGAGGAGAGTAAAATTAGCCTAAAATTTTTTGGGTTGCTCCCAAAAAGATGTTTTCGGGGTTCATTTATTGGGGAGTTTTTGGAGATGCTCTTAGGTCTTGAGCTTCCAAGGAGAAAAAGAATGGGCTGTGATCTTGTGACCAGCACGCGGGAGGGAGAGAAGATGGTTTAAACATTTTCGTTTGTATTTTGTTTATCCTTAAACTTGTTTTGTTGTGTTATGTAGGTCTCTATATACTCTTAAACTGCATTTCTAACTCCTTAAATACAGCATCAGGTGTCATTTTAGTCCCTATACTTTCGAAATGCAAATATAGGTCCTCAAATGGCTTTGGGTATCATTTATAAATTATCCTTGATTAATAAAGACACTCATTATAAAAAAGAAAGGACAATGAAGAAACCGAAATCTAGCTAGTAACAATATCTTGCTAACAAGCCAAATGAAGTACTTTTGTTGCTTAATACCATAGTGTCTCCGGAATCTATAAATACATACATTTGAGGTCAAATTCATATATATGTTTATTTTACTATAGGTAGGTTATATCTATGAAAAATAAAATCTAATCAATTTATTTGGAATAATGATACCCGAAGCGAAGTTTGGAGAGTTAGATTTTCATTTTGAGAGTAAATGGGTCTAAATGACACCCGAAACTTTGAGTAGTTAGAAATGCAGTTTGAGAGTATAGGGACCTAAATGACACAGTGAGACAAGTTTAAGGATCACCCATGTACTTTACTCTTTGTTTTAAGCCAGTTCAATTTTGATAGTAATAGACACCAAAAGTAACCAAAAAAGAGTAAGAAGGCTTCCAAGAGTAAATTGCACCAACTGTCCTCGAACTTGTCATGACTTCTCATCTAGGTCCTGGTACTCTCAAGTCTTGATTTTTTTCCACGTCCTTGTACTTTCAAATCATGAATTTAAGGTCCTAGAACTTACTAATCAATCTCATTCACGTGCCGTTATTTTTAATCTTGAGTTTTAGGCTTTAGAACTTACAAATTAGTCTTTCTTGTAGGCAACACATCCGCTCTCAACTACCGTATCAACAGTGAAAAGGGTGATGATGGGATGGTTAGAGATAGTGCAGCGAGAGGCGGCAACAGTAGAGATGACGCAGTGGTTCATTAGAGGGAAAGCCAGAGTCATCGAGCCGGAAAGTGACGAGATCAAGGAGAACAGGATCCTGAGTCATGGGGAGTTTGTTGACCCAATAATCAACAGTTGGATAAGACCAATTGATTATTAAGATTTAGGACCTAAAATTTAGATTTAAAAGCAACAGTATGTGGATGAGATTGTTGCGTAAGTTTTGGGACCAAAAAAATCAAGGTCTGAAGTATCGAGACCTGGATGAGACTGGTTAGCAAGTTTGAGTACCACAAACATTAAGATTTGGATGTATGGGGAACGAGATGAGAACTTGGGACAAGTTCAAGGACGCAGGTGCAATTCACTCAACTTCTAATGTGACTATCCATGTACACAAACTAATTATGTTGTAACGGCTCTGGTCCAAAAGCGCTTCATGCATGAAAAAAACCCTACATGGATACGATAGGTGGATGGAGGGGAGAAGGCGGGAAGTTTGGCGGCAACATAATTTGTTGATGCTAATGCTCAATCTGAAGTTGTGCTCAACACGAAAGCATGTGAGCTTAAAGTAGCAGATTATGTGTGCCTGTATCAAAATATTAAATGTATTCATATATGCCATATGAGCTGCACCATTGTATTGCATTAACGGAAATTAGCATGAACATGTTGTTTAGTGATAACCTATTACATAATAGGCAAATTTATCTGTAACACACTGAGAAAAATGTGGATTTGTCTCAAACACATCAACAAAGTTGAATTTGTCTGTAACACACTACAATTTTGTGATTTATTGTCTAGGACACATTATGACCATTTAATAATTGTTTTCAACTTTTTTATCTCAATACTCATAGTACATTACGACATGAAACTTGGTATAAATATACATTTTTGCTTTATCTATCATTAAAAAATAGAGTTTAATTTTTTTTCAGATGTTTGTCTTGTTTACTCATTGTTTTAGTATTCAGTTTATCTAAAAAACCATAAAAATAATAAAATAAAATCTAGCACTATTTTTTATTGATAGATAATAGGACAATGTATATTTGTGCCAAGTTTCAATTCCTAATATACTATGAGTATTGAGATAAAAAATCTAGTATCAATTGCTAAATAGTCATAATGTGTCTCAGCCAAGAAATCACAAAATTATAGTGTGTTGCAGACAAATAAGACTTTGTTGATGTGTTGGAGACGAAACCATGTTTTTTTAGTGTGTTACAGTACAATTTTACCGACATAATAGCATATTGATCTTAGCATTCACATAAGCTGTTTGGTGCTATCCTATTACAAAAACTTTGGTGTTGCTTCACAAAACCTTCCCAAAATGCCCAAAATTTTTCATTTGCCTGTCACGCTTCAACTTCACTTTTTCTTGTGTCCTCTTTTTTTTAGATAATGGGGAGTCCCCAGCCTTGGCCTCCGAGGAGGTTACAGCCGTTTATTACAGAATGCAAAACTTGTTATGCAGTTACACACACCAAGGCAAACTCAATGACAGGCCACCATACAGTTTGAATGGAACATTATTAAAAAGCAATCCTATTGCTAAATCTCCATCCATGGTTGGCGAAAATCTGCATAACCGTAGTCTCTAATGTACGGCATGCATCCTTCATCGCTTGTTTGTCCTCATCACACCTTTGTAGTTGGGACCAATATCGAAGCCAGTGAGTCCCCCTGTATAGTACCTGCATATAAGTTTTGATAGGTGATTTGTCAAACACAACATCATTCCTGCTAAGCCATATTGCCCAACATAAAGAAGAAGCTCCAACTAGTAATATGCTTTTTGATTTAGAATTAAACCCCCTAAGCCAATCATTAAACATATGACTAATACTTGTAGGAGTGTTTAAACCAAAAGCACATTGAACGGCCCTCCACAGGAACTTTGCATAATGACATTCAAAAAAGAGGTGTTGTATATTTTCTTGTGCCGAACAAAAAGAACACAGCATACTACCATTCCAGTTTCGTCTAGCAAGGTTATCTTTAGTTAAAACAACTCCTCTCTTCAAATACCACATAAAAATTTTTATTTTTAGAGGTATCTTTAATTTCCACAATACTGTTATGAATAACATTAGTATTGCATATCATTGCATTATACATGGAACGAACAGAGAAATGGCCAGTAGTATGTAAACTCCATCTAAAATGGTCACAACTACTATTCAACTGTACATGTGCAATTCTGTTAACCAAATTGTGCCAAAGTAACAGGTTATTCCCTACAAGACCTCTTCTAAAAGAAATATTAAGGGGCACTGTACTAAAAACAGATGCAACGGTTGCATGCTTTTTCCTCACAATATTATAAAGACTCGGGTATTGCTGTTGAAAACTAAAGTTACCAATCCATCTATCCTCCCAGAACCTAATATTTTGTCCATTATTAAGATGAAAGGACCCTAAACCCAGAAAAGTGTCCTTCACTTTCATAAGTCCCGACCAAAAGTGAGAATCACCTGGTTTCCTATCAACCTGGGCTATAGTTTGGGATTTCAAGTATTTCTTTTTGAGGATCTGCTGCCAGATGCCATCTTCATTAATCAGTTTGAACAACCACTTGCTAAGTAGACATTTGTTTTGTACTGTAATATTCTGTACTCCTAAACCGCCTTGGTCTTTGGGTTGGCAAACAATACTCCATTTTGTTAGGCGATATTTCTTTTTGTGATTGTCGCTTTGCCAAAAAAATCTTGAACGGTAATATTCTAGCTTCTGTAATACCCCTTTAGGGACCTCAAAAAAAGACAGCATAAACATAGCTAGACTCGTAAGCACAGAATTTATCAAAACAAGTCTACCACCCACTGATAAATGTTTTCCTTTCCAGCTACTTAGCTTCTTTTCAAATCGTTGTTCTATTATCTTCCAGTCCCCATTACTTAACTTACGATAGTGCATAGGAATTCCAAGGTATTTAAAAGGGTAACTACCAGATTGGCAACCAAAAAGATGTGAATACTGAGACTCAAACTCTTTAGCTACACCAAAGCAGAATATTTCGCTCTTATGGAAGTTTATTTTTAAGCCAGATAATTGTTCAAAAGCACATAACAGCAGCTTAAGATTCCTAGCTTTCTCAATGTCATGTTCCATAAAGAGAATCGTGTCATCTGCGTATTGTAAAATGGATATGCCGTCATCAACTAGATGAGGCACAACTCCACTAATCAGACCTTGTACCTTGGCTCGATTAATTAAGATGGCAAGCATATCAACCACAATATTGAACAAAATTGGGGATAAAGGATCACCCTGACGCAACCCTTTTTTTGTTTGGAAGTTTTGCCCTACTTGGTCATTGATTTTAATACCAACATGCCCCCCCTGAATAAAAGCATCAATCCAATGACACCATTTAGGAGAGAACCCCTTCATTTCAAGTGTTTGTTTCACAAACGACCATTTTACTTTATCATATGCTTTCTCAAAATCAACTTTGAAAATCACACCACTCTTCTTCTTCCGTTGCATTTCATGTATTGTTTCATGAAGGATAACTACCCCCTCCATTATGTTCCTCCCTGGCAAGAATGCCGTTTGTGTTGGACTAATAACTTTTTGTGCAATCATGGTAATTCTATTTGTCGCCACCTTTGTAAATATCTTAAAGCTAACATTTAGCAAACATATAGGTCTGTATTGCTGAATTTTGATAGCTTCTTGACATTTAGGAAGTAAGATTATTGTCCCAAAATTAAGACTATGTATGGGAAGATTCCCATCATGTAAATCTGAGAAGAGAGCCATAAGGTCATTCTTAATGACTTCCCAAAAGACCTGATAGAATTCACAAGGGAAACCATCAGGCCCTGGGGTCTTATTATGCTCCATTTGAAACACCGCTCTCCTAACTTCGTCCTCAGTAAAATGCTCTACTAACATTATATTTTCTGCTTCTGTAACCTGGGGTATATCATCCTTTTGAGAGTCATCCATAAGAAAACAATTTTCCTCTGGTGGACCAAAAAGATCCTTGTAATAATTGGTGATATATTTCTTTAGTTCATCGTCACCAGATATTATATGATCCCCATCTTTTAATTAGAAAATTCTTGTTTTCCTATGTTTACCATTGGCGACCAACTGAAAATATTTCGTGTTGGAATCGCCTTCCAGTAGATCCTTTGTCTTAGCTCTTTGGTACCACTTAAGTTCTTCCTCTCTAAGTAAATGTACCAATCTGTTATTTAGATATTGTTTAATATCTATTTCTTGTGGTGACAGACAAGTATGCTCAGCCTTTTTATCTAAGACATCCAGTCTATCGAGGATCTCTTTCTTTTCTTTTTTATAGGCCCCACTAACATTTTTTGCCCATCCTCTAAGATGTTGACGTACTTTTCTTATTTTGGACTGCCAGCGTTCCATAGAGTTTGAGCCACTATTTTCATTTATCCATGTCTCCTTTACCATATCAAAAAAACCATCTCTAAGAAACCACCCTAACTCAAACTTGAATAAAGGCTCGTAGTACGTAGATGATTCTCCTGTATTTAGTAAAAGGAGTATGATCCGAAATTTGTCTACTTAAGGCAATGACTGTGGATAATGGAAATTTTTGTTCCCATTCCGTACTCAACAAAATTCTATCAAGTTTCTCATATGTTGGATTTGATAACGAGTTAGCCCATGTGTACTATCTGCCTGACATCTCAAGTTCCCGTAAACTTAAACCGTCTATTATAGCATTGAAGAGGAATGGCCATCTATCATTATAATTGTTGTTATTCTTTTCTAATGGGCTTCTGAGAATGTTAAAATCACCCCCAACAAGGATAGGATAATTCTCATGACTGCACATATTCACCAACTCGGCTAAAAATTGCTCTTTATATTGGTCTTGTGCTGGTCCATATACTATTACTAGAGCCCATTTAAAAGAATTCGATTTGTTACACAGATGGAACTTTACATAATAATCCCCTTCGTCTATCGCTCCAATGTCGAAGACATTAAGGTCTATGCCCAAGAGAATGCCACCTGAGCGTCCTCTAGGCTCTTTACAGTGCCATAGAAAATCTCTACCAGCACATAAATTTTGGAGAAAGGGAACAGGAAAACTCCTTCTACCCGTTTCCGACAAAGCAATAAAGCTTAAGTTTTGCTCCTTGGTTAAATCAGAAATAAACCTATGTTTTTTAGGGTCTCTAAACCCATCACAATTCCAGAAAATTCCTTTCATTATAGACTTTTTTGTTTTTGACGTTTCTTCAAATTATTTTCAACCTTTTTACCACCGGCCGAGTTGGACTTTTTGGACGGGACTATATGAATATTATTATCATAGTCCATGTCTGTATCCATTACCTCTTCCATAATGTCATGACATAAATGGTTAAGGATAAACTGGTCCAACTCCTCCTCTTCTGCCATTTCTTTTTGTTCCATATCGAAAACTTTTGTTTTTAAATCAGTACTAAGCAACTCTTTCGACCTTAACAATTCGGTATTCTTCAACAAATCGATAGACTTGCTAACACTATCTGCATTTTTTCCTAAACAGACTCCAATACTACCGAAACTAGTAGCAATAAAATCATTCGAAAAATGCATAAAAGAAGTAAGGGTTGTATTGTCACCTTCATTCTTTTTCGCCTTCAACTTAGCAGCCAGCTCCAGCGAGTCCGCATCACTTGTTTCAGCCCGACGCTTGCTCTTTCTTGCTGAAGACAAAGCCGGCGATGCCTCCGTAATGGCCGCCAGCTCTGCTGCCGAAGCCATATGCTTGTTAGGAGTGCCCAGATCAGCATAGTCCTCCGAAAGTTCTAAGCCGGAATAGTCGCCACTGAAGTCCAGCAACTCATCCATCTCACCATTTTCCAAAGCCATCATCTGGTCGTTTTTAATCACGGCCTCCTTCGGCATTGTCTCTTGATCAATAACATCAGGCAACACCGTGGACTGGCACACCTCATGGCCATGGCCTGATGGGTTTGGCTCAACTCTAGCTTGTACCAGATTTTTGTTAGCATCTATTCCCGGCACTGTAATTTGGAAGATCTGACGCTTGGCATCCTGAATGGGTACTGTTTTTTGTCCGGTAATAGAGCTACCCCCGGCGCCATCTTTTTTTCACTAGTGCCTTGACCATCTTTTGCACCGGCATCTGCCTGAGGCATTATGGTGTCATTCTCTGTGCCATTGTCATTCTGATTATCATCTCTCCCATCTCCAAAATTTTCCATATCAATTATTGGTTTTGGATTGTTTTCATCCATGCCTACCTCAACACGGAACTGGAGCTCATATAGGTAATCCCCAATTACCACATCCACAATTTGTGGTATGAGATTAGGATCAATGACAAGCACCTGCAGACGAGAGATGTCGTGTTGTTTTGTGAATTTCATATCCACGTCTTTTGTAACACCAAGAATAGAACCCACTGCCCAAATGATTTGGAAATCTCTAAGTTCCTTGGTGAGACCCGTGAATTGAACCCACACTTTTGGCATAACGTACTTGATGTCCTGTCCCACAATGCGTTCCTGAATATGGATTTTTGCATTCTGGAATTTGGTTTGCACTACTCCCCATTCCACCATCCTTTGCAATTCAAACTTGGATGGAAAAATTGTCTTGAAAGTACTATTGCCAGTATCTTCGACATTCCACTTCCACTTTCCAGGAATGAGACGTTCAAGCTCCGAAATCACATTTGGCACTGTGAGCGTGCCATCAGTAACTCGAATTAGAGCAGACCTTGTCTCATTCTTTTGTTTCTGACTGACATTATGTATAATGTGGTAGAAGCCCAGACCCTCTACGGCATAACCACACGGGGTTGCTGAAAGTTTTTCCCCACGATATTTAGGACACCGCTCAGTCATATGATCCTCGCTATCACAAATATAACAGAACATGATATCATGACACTGATCTTTGGTATGTCCCTTGACAAGACATCTATAACAGTACGGCGCTTTGCCACTGTTATCTTTGCTTGCCACTTGGGTAGAGGATTGCGGTATTTCATCATTAGTCGTAGGTTTTGACACCTTCTCAATTGGCACAAGTGTAGAATGATCTTTGGCCTTACCAACAGATGCATTAGCCTGAGCCTCCTGCCCTGCCGCCAATGCAGCAAGCATTTGTTGAAGAAGGACTGCTGCTTGTGCTGGCAGAGTAACAGACCCATCTGCCTGAGGAATCCCAGACGTGAGTAAGTTCGTCACGGACTGGTTACCGCTGGTACTGCCATTCAAGTTGAAGTCGTTGCCGCCGTTCCGGGCATTGCCGTCGCTCCCTGCGTTGTTGCCAGGCCCGGTGTTGCCGGCATGATTAATGTTCCCGCCAGTCCCGACGTTGCCGCCGTTCCCTGGCGCGTTGCCGAAGCTGCGCCCACGGCCCCGTGCACCCCAGGTGCTGCGGCCGCTGTTGAACCTGCCGCCGATGTTGCGACCCTGGCCGCCATTGTAACGACCTCCGCCACGGCCACCGTAGCCTCTTCCATCACTCCCAGGATGAAATCCCTGGGTTGGAGCTTGAAAACCACCACGACCGATCATGCCTCCTTGGCCGTTGCCGCGGCCGCGGTAAGCGCCGCCACCCCTGTGGTTACCGCCGCCATTAGCACGGCTATTCTCCATCACGATCTTGGCAACGTCGGCGTACGAAGTTGCGGCGCAAAAACGTGATCGGAAGTGTGGTGCCCTAGCCTTACTGATGTATGTTCCCGTCCTTGAGAATAAGGCCACCAATCCAGGAGTTGGACGGTAAGGCACACATGGGCTGGGAACAATCGGTTGGCGGCCCACTTTATTTGGAGTCTGACCCGGCCACTTTTCCGAATTTGAAATTGAAACAACGTGTTTACCCGACTCTCTCTCTGATCCACATTTATCGGATCGAATTAAATTCACCTGCTCCATCTCCGGCGATCGCCGACGAGAGGAGGTAGAATGGATCAAGTTTTGTGTCCTCTACCTGTAGCTTTTTTCTTTGTCGCATCAGGTCCACCATTCTTTGTAGCTGCGAGCTTGCAGTTGGGTACCATGTCTGTCTTGCTTGCAATTGTCACTAGCATAGGCCTTGCAATTGGTCTATTTGAGATGATGTACTCACAGTCTGGTATGGATCCAATAAATTGTTGTCTTCTCACGAATGCAACCACAAGTCCAGACAAAAATATGCCCTTATACCAAAGTCCAGGCAAAAATATGCCCTTACCAACTAGCAAGACATAACATGTGTTAGCTACCTCAGAATTTTTTTGCACTTTCTTTCTAATCTTTGGGCAGATAGTTCCTTGGAAATTTTCAGAGAACTCTTTTTGCTTTGTTATAATGCCTAGTCATTAGTTGCCCCTTTTATTGTCTCAAGAATTCTAAGTATAGACATTCTCTGCCTTCAAAAAAAAAGTATAGGCATTCTCTAGCATCCAGAATGTACTTATTGAATACCTCACAACTGTTCTTCAGCAAAATGTCAGACTTGGGAAACATGCTGCAAAAATGCTCTTACCCATGTATGCTGGTATTTACTGCAGACGATCAAATGCATCCTAGTTCAAGGCCTTCATCATCTCCATGGTTGCCGCCCTCCCAATCATTGCCTTGCCTCCCGATCGCCGCTGCCACCAAACCAAAGATGCAGAGTTGTGTAGTTATTTCCTCCGAACGAGCAAGACTAGTTGGTTCGGTTCCTTTGATTTCTATCTCGCATGTGAAATCACGCAGGTATGGTCCTTTCTGCAATTTTGCACCACTAGTTTCCTCTTGCACATCGAACCTCCCTCTGAGTCCACACTGGCATGTCCACATAGGAAATGTTTCACGCCAAAGAGCTTGGACCAGGTCAGCTACAACATAGTTAGTTTGTGTACCTGGATAATCACTTTAGGAGCTTATATACCTAGATGACCATCCCTAAATAGTTTAAGTACCCCTGGTGCGGTGCATTTCAATCTATTTGAGTTATTTCTTTGTATTAAAGCTGAATTTTTAATGACGATTGTTGGCACAAATAACAGTATGCTCTATCAGAAATATATAATTACTTTTATTTACTTGATACAAGCTGCATCATTATAATTAAAAAATACCTATTTCATTACTTGTGGTATTCGACTTGACTATGATACAATAATCCCGACTTCAACTCCATAGATATCCAAGTGGGTGACAGATTACTGCATTAATCCAATTAGACGATGACAAAAGCAACAATCACACATGTGGTTTTGCAATTTTTAGAATAGTTTTTATGTTTCAAATATTCCATTTAGCGAATAATAAGTTTCTAGAGAAAACATAAGCTGCATTCACATTTCAGACCAATAGTACAAGTGGTATTGTCCATATTTGAATTTGGTTAGGAACTGCAATATATCGCTCTCAGTTGGATGTCGCTACTTTTGCTCAAATGGAAGAGTAATGATCACTTGAGTTCAGTGGTTGATGAGGAACCGCCAGGTGTGGCTCACCACGCTGAGGCGACAGAGCTCCTTGGCCGAAAGCCACAGCATGACCTCCCTCAGAGCGTCCAGGGGCAGGTCGCCGCAGTCGGAGGCGGCGATGCACGGCTTCCGCGACGCCATCGCTGTCATCGCATCGTAAGTTCGGTGAGTAAGGACATCAAGGTGTGTTCGTTTCCGGGATCTAAATTTTATAGCTGTCACATCAAAAAGAATCTTACTATTTAAGAGTACTTAAATAAAGTTTAATTATAAAATAAATTATAGGCCTCTAGACTAATTTACGAGACGAATCTAATGAGGTTAATTAAGTCATGATTAGAAGACGGTTACTGTAGCATCACTTTAGCAAAACCTAAATTAATTAAGCTCATTAGATTCATCTCGAAAATTAGCACCAATCTGTCAATAGGGTTTTATCATTAAATTGATCAAAATATTGATAAATAATAAGATCCTCTTTGATGTGACGGTGTTAAATTTTAGAGGCAGGAAACGAACAGGGCCGTAATCCAAAAAGGTGGAGGCCGGAGCCGGACGGAAGTTACCAGTAAACACTGGTGCAGGTAGCGCGGAAGGCGAGGTCCGCCGGAGGTCATGCTAGCCGATGGGCCGGAAGGCGAGGTCCGCCGGAGGTGACAGTCGCCGCCGCTGGGATCAGAGATGGGCGGCGCCTAAGGTTTAGCGGCACGTGTCACTTCGTCGATCGCCGCACGGGCAGAAAATGAGATGCAAAGCGAAGGCCCAGCAGCGGCAGTGGCTCGGCCCATGTGCAACTTTTAATTTTCTTTCCTCTTTTTGTGATGCTCATAGATCAAATTGTCTTCAAATTCTCAATCATCATTAATTCGATTTCCATCTCGCACATGATTTAGTTTATTCTCATTTATTCGTAAAAATTTAGAAACCTGATTTTGGCATCATTACTTTGGCGTTATCGACATAACCTGGTGACATAGTTTACTTTGAGGGACAAAATGTGAGGGAAAACAGGGGGAAAAGGAACAATATAAATCCAAGTATTACAAACCGATAATGGACGTCACTTTTTCATTTCAAATCATGTCAATATATCTGATACAGGACTTATTGGTACCCAAATTAACGTTCCATTTCAACTGACTACTGTTAAGTGTCTCCAATACGTGATGACACAAAGTGAATATTGAACTCTCGGATTCCATGCCTCTTCAACAACTCTCCTTGTGATATATATCTATTAAGAAGGTCAAACTGTCAAAGTACAAGAAACCTTTGCAAGTTCTGGTCTGATTTACTTGAGGATTGTGATGATGCCACCCATCTCAATGTGCAGTTGGCTTGTTGGGTCTTTGATGTTTCTCATCTGATTTGCTAAGATAACCACACTTCTGCCACCTGCGAATATCCTTGTTCCAAACATATACAAACTTGAGACTTGGTCTATTTGGGAAATAAAATTTTAACCCATACCTTCTGTAGTTGGGTAGTGTTAGAGTCTGATAATACTTCTCCAGCTGTAATCTCAAGTCAACTACATTGATTGTTATGATGTCTAGCCAAAGGCCTCGGATATTCTACATATCAACCCTTAGATTACAATTCCGATATAGGCTCCTCATGTTCTGAACCACAAACCTTCGATGCTCACAAAACTGATAGTTGGTCTCACTTCACAGATTGACATGCTTCTAAAGTGGCTAGCCTTGCAAGTTCTGAAATTTCACTGAACTTCCCACTTCTCATCAATTCATTGTCAAAAATAGTATCAGATAAAACCACTGCTGATGCCCCTGCTTCCATATATGATTTGATTGAACCTAAGATAAGCAGAACATCAGACAGGAATGCTTCATGACTTCGCTCTTACCACTCTGAAATGTTGGAAAATATACTGTTTCTGCTATTGAGACCTTAAACATTCTAAATGACATCCTTAGAGCATCTCCAAAGTTATGTTAAAAAATAGTCCCTAAACACAGATTTCGGAAGTTTCTAAAGAACTATTGGGATTAAAAAAAGTTAGCTTCTCCAACAATTCCCAATATTTGGTTGCCAAAATGTTTTAAATATGGATATGTCATCCTTTGGGACCAAGTGTGGCCTAGTGGTTGACATGCAAATCCCCCAGTTGCAATCGGTGGCGGAAGTCAGGCGATGGAAGAAAATAAAAACGGAACCAAGCTGATCCAAGGTACAGGCGAATGATGTTCTGACTTCCGAGCTCCTCGGTTGGAATGCAAAAAGCAAACGACGGCGGAGGAACAAATCCTCGGAGCAAAGCACGGCAGTGGCAGCACGAACCTCTGACGTTGAACTTGATTATGCTGCTCGACAAAGGAACCGCAATCGAATTTCCTTCTCACCGACTTCAAGCGGGCACCGAAGTGGATGCATGTGAATGGCAGGGGAGGCGCAAAGCAGGCAGTGCGGGATGATTTTTCTGCGGGATTCACGGCATCGAGCAATTGGGAGTGCGGAAAGTGTTGTCAAATGTGGCGAGTATATGAGGAAGAATGGGGTGAACGTAAATTTGGAAACCATGTTTTCATAACGGTTGGAGGCTGGTTTTGGCTGATTGCACCTTAAATTTAGTTTCAGGACTAATTATACATAATTGTTGGAGATGCTCTTAGATATTACTGTAGCACATGATTTACTCCTGTTACAGATGAGAGATTGATACTGAACATAATTCTCAGAAGTTTATTTGGGTATTGTTGAGTTATAAATGCTAACAAGTGCTATTTTACCTATTTTGATTCCTTGAGAAGCAACCATTGGTACCAGAGGAAATGGTTTCTTCAGAGCGGACATGTACATCTCCCCACCCATCACTGATACAGGGTAGACCTAATCAAATTAGAGCACAAACCAATATTCTTAGTAAATCTGTAAATACAAGTATTAAACTAATTTTTACGCAATCAAATAGCAGAATATTTTGTTTCCAAAAAATAATCTGCTATTCGTTTACTGCTACTTATCTCCCATCTATAACCTACACATGTTTATGAGAAGAAATGTATTATAATAAAACCTTAACAACTTTTGCACCAGCATTGCAAGCAGATAAAACCTGTGAACATCAGATAAAAAGAATACTTCAGACAACATGAACAAAGTTCATGTAACTTAAAATTGCTTAATTAAATTCTATGGAAGTTGACATTTGTCATGTTATACATACTTCAGTTGGTGTCAGCACTCCGGGATATATAGAACCTTACTTTCTTCAAGATCGTTCAGTATTTCCTAAATGTACATTGCAGGTGAGTCAATCAGCACAACACATATTTACAACATATGATATGCATTACACTGCAATTTGCATCTATCAATCAGAATCTAGTCACATTTTTCTTTTTAGCAGATAATAGAAAAAGTTAACAGCCTTTGCTTCAACATAAGTTATGGCCAATTACTACAAATCGCAACATCAAGATGTGCTTTGTGATAGAATAAATACACGTCAACCCAAGAATTCCAAACAGAGATCTTAAGCACATATCCAATTACTAAATCTAGTTACAGTTGATGGTGTGAAATAACACTTCTCTTTTAAAAAGTACAATTTGCAAGGATCAATTTGATGTTATAAAGAACTGACTATGGGAAGCAGGAGCAAGTTTCCCTTGTTTTTGCAATGTATTTACACTCTAGGATATCAACAAATAAGCTTTATTGTATATTAACCTTCCACTTCTAGCTTTGAAAACTGAGATGATGTATGCAAATGTGATAGATTAATAGTGACCACTTACCATAACTGTACCAGGACTCATAAAAAACTGTACACCAGCTCTGATGGCTTTCCTTGCATCAGCAGTATTTAAGACCGTGCCAACCTATAAATAGTTGAATTCAAGAACAATAGTTGGGTGAAAATATGGTAAAGATTGTGAAATTCTTGATAGTTGAAATATAACAATTTCAATGAGTGTGCAGGCCAGCTATAGGATGTGACTACCACTTTCTTAAAACAGGTATCATTGTAAGATCAGACAACGAAATCACACATAATACAAATACTTAGCAAATTAGCTTCTCGCATAGTGCTCTTTACAGTTGACACTGCATTTTTCAGGGGAGAAGAGTCCTAGCATGGAGCTCCTTGTGATCTTTTTATTTTCACAATTCGTCCCTCTAGATGTTTCATGTAGCTCATTAAATATTATTATAAGTAGTATTCACTCTAGGAGTTCTGAATCAAGCCATCACACATAAGGGACATACTGGCATCAATGCTGACGAAGAAATTCCATTGAAGTAAGACACATGACACAATTGACACTTACCCCAAATGTTAGAGAAGGATAACTCCTGCAAAGATCTTCTATAACCTGCAACAGAAGATTTTATCAATGGTCACGGTAAAAGAGGCAACTTGCAGAAGAAAGGTGGAAATGGCACCACCTCCAGCGCTCCCGGGGTCGACATCACAATCTCCAACTGAACAATACAGCAGGTAATTGTTAGAAGAAGCAATGGGTAATGGCATGGCACTAAAATGATAAAATATGGACATGAAGGTTAGCCTGATGTGACCACAGAATCACAAAATTAACGATAATCGGTCCACGTAATCAAATTGTGAATGCAGTGTGAACCACATGGCCTCCAGGATAAGTATCACTAAAGAGAGAAATAAAAAAATGTGACGGAAAGATTTATTGCTTGGAGGCCTGAAGAAGCTCTCGTGAGACGCGGACATTGCACTGAGAGAAGACTCACCACGGTAACGCCACCACGCACGGCTGCATGCGCCGCCTGCATCGCCGTCTCGCCACTGCAAAGGACCGGCAAAGTGGATCAAACAGTTAGTCAGCCAAGTCTATTCCTGGTTCCTGTCATTGAGGACTACCGCCGAACACGCGGTGGGCGAAGGGGATGTCGGGGAAAGCAAGGGTGAGCGTGCGGACTTACTCTTGCGCGCGGAGGCATGCGATGACGCCTGAGCGCAGGATGGCGGATAGCGCCTTGGAGGGTCCCGGCGCAGCGGCAGGCTGCGGCCGGGGTCGCCGTCGCTCGCGAGGCGGGGAGGTGGTGGGGAGGGGCAGCTGGGTGGCGGCAACTCGCATCGGCAAAATAAGGATGAGATAAGATTTTGGCTTGTGCCCTGTTCTGGCAACCGGCCTCTGTGAACGAGACAGAGCCGCCGTGCTCCCCGCCCATGTCGGCCTCGCAAGTCGTACGAGTACAGATAAAAGCTAAAGGAAACGGCCCACTTTGGCCCATTGAACTTGTTTGCCTTTAGGGTAGTTCGGTTTTGATCTCTTAATAATAATTACAAAATTGGATGACTTAAACTTTTAGTATTGTTCCTTTTCTCTCCCTAAACGGTTTCGATAGTGGTATTCGCTGATGTTCCTTTTCTCTTCATAAACGGTTTTGATAGTGGTATTCGCTGATATGGCATTGTGAAGCCTACTTGTCAAGTATGTCATGTCATATTTCTTTGTAATTCTCTTTTTCTCGGTAGTTTTTTCTTCCATATACTTAGATTGTAAAGCTTACAAAATTATGAAATCTTTGTGTGTAAAGTACATGAGTTATGGTCGTTAGTTCATATATTTTCCAAATTTGAATTATAAATTGTCTAATGTGCAATAACAAATGAAGTTCAAAATTTTTACTTTAAAATTGAATTGCAATTTGGAAAAATTTCAAAAACAACAATTGTAAAAAATCATAAAATTTTAAGCTCTTAAAGCTAGTGTTTGGAAGAAAAAAAACCATCAATAGAAAAATGATGACACGGTGCATCGACAAGTGGGCCCCATAGTACCACGTCACCCAATATCGCTATCTAAACCACTTATGGAGGAAAAATAAACGGTATTAAAATTGAGGACGGGACAAACCGAACTACTGTAATAAATCAAACTTCTTCCTATATTACACACTCATCTACTATTACTTATCTTTACTACTTATAAAAATACTAGTTGGTGGTTGGTCGTTTGTCCCTCTATGCGGAGTGGATTCTGTGCCGACAGGTGGACCCATGCCCAACCATGTCCAACTCGAAGCGGCAGGCTTGAATGCTTGAGCTAGCTAGAACATTCTCGATTTCTACCCCAAGCAGCCGCCACTGCATCTTTTTACCTTTGTTGCATCATCCTGTTGATTCAACAGGGCGCCTATAGATGAGCTCATGCCTGACACTTTCTTCATCTCCCCTTTTCTCTCTCCTACTTGCTTCTTCAACAAACAAGCCGAGAGCCGGTAGGCGGAGGTTACAGATGGACGGAAGGAGCAAGGAAAGTGTAGTAATCAGATCTGAGTTTAGCTTGTGGATCCAAGGACCTTGCAGTCGATTTTAGCTGTTGAGACTTTTATCTCTTCAAAATGCCCGAGATTGTTGGGAGAGATTCCTTAGTGACCACGAGGTCGCCCTTCGCACAAATTCCTCTCCGCCACTTCAAATCTAGAGAGAGAAGGGGGGGGGGGTTGGACTTTCTGTCATAGGGCAACAGTAAAATCAGAAGAGTCAAAATCTGGAAGAGGAGAAGCTCCGCTCCTGATAGCCCTTTTTTCCTTTTTTTTCCCTCTCTCCCGGTTTGTTTGCTGTGGCTAGCCGTGGCCATGTGGTTTGTGTGGGCCGAAAGAAATGACCATTAGCATAATAAATTATCAATAGAGGATATAAGTTAGAGTCCACTGTGGTCATGGCGGCAAGCATATTGCTGTTGTAAATTAGTGGGCCGATTATAATAAGGTAATGGCTACCATTGACACAAAAATAATTACGCATCATGCTTGGAAGACATTATATATGGACTTATGATGCAGTGTACATGGCATGTCATGATATGGACATATGGTTATATGCTTCTGTAATTTACTCAAATAAACCAAACTTATAATTTAAATCCGTGGCGAAGCACGGGCAACCTGCTAGTAGTCTAAAAAACCTCATGTACTAGTACTACGTACAGTAGTTGTTGGATTTAATTAGTAATAACAGAACGATAAGGATCCAATACATTTGCTGGATGCGAACGGGGCTGATTGTATGATCGAGTAGCTAGACAACTTGAAACGTTGCTATCAGTGAGAGTTAACACGGGAAAAATGACGACACTTTTAACTCTCCAGTTGTGCCAATAGGAAGTTGCCAAGTTTCAACTTATCGAAAGTCGTTATAGGGTCTGTTTTGTTGAAAAAAAACATGTTCTTGAGCTACTTTTCTTATGTTACATGCTCATTTTCAACTTGCTGGTCGATTTTTGTCAAATTTTAACCCGAGCCTCGCTCTAGGGCCGGTTTTATTAAGAAAAACCAGTTCAGGAGCTAGTAGCCACTTTTTTTATCAACTTGCAGATCGATTTATTGTATCAAACCTGTGTAAATCGGTTTTGAAATTCAAATCAACCGAATCAAGAAATGTTTAAATCTTTTCCCTTTGTTTTCCTGTGCCCGGACCGAATTTCCTTCTGCATCCCACTTCGTTTTTTCCTTTCACCCCGCCCACTGAAGCCCAATCGGCTCGCATAGCCATCGATGCCTGGATGGCAAGTCCTGACAACTCGAAAAAAATATTCAAAATGAAAGAGTAATGTGTAAATTTGATCCGGTTCAATTTTTAAACAAGCTGAAATTTTAAAACAAGCCGAAATACATGTTTTGTATTTATACAACAACCAGAAAATGAATACTTTCAGCAGAATACTTTTTTAACAGAATAAGTTTATTTCATTCCAGGGGTAAAACGGTCTTTTTACACTAGACCTAACACCATTAGGCACCAAATCTGACAGCAAGGCCATAGATGGAAGTCAAAAATTAAACTGGGCCTCATAGAGAAGTTTGATTTTTTGGAGGCCATAGAAGCAAGCCTCATTTTTTTGAAAGTCTTAGAGGGAATTTTCTCCAAATTTTAATCCGACGGACCTCACTCTAGGGCCAGTTTTATTAAGGGAAACAAGTTCAAGAGCTAGTAGCCACTTTCTTTTTATGTTACAGGCTCAATTACAGCTCCTAAACCCTAAATATGTAACATGTATTTGGCATCCAAGCGAGTATTGAGATTATAAATCTGACGCTTCATGATTCACCAAGCTTCATGGAAGCACGATGGATCAAGAATGATATAAGAGTCACTTCGCAAAAAAAAAAAGGATGTGATAAGAGTCAGCCCAGTTCGAAAGTATCTCGCTCCTGGTAATTTTAGGTCATGCCCCTCCAACGGCTAAACTCAAATAGCATCCCCAGCCTATTTGAATGTACTACATTGTCAAAACATCTGACAACTCGATCACATTAAACTGAAATACTATATATGACTTCTAACGAATACCTCAAATTGAGGTCACCTACCGACATGTATGGACTATTGAAGATTACACAAGAGCCAAAGATGGTATGAACCTTAATTTGCAGCAGAATTAACTAAATCTTGTAAAGGCTCTCTCCCCTTCCCTTATTTTCTCTTTCTTGCAAATAGGGACACGTACCAGGTCTTAGCATATACTACTCCGTTTTAAAATTAATGTCTTTGATGATTTATTTATTTATTTTTGACCATTCATCTTATTCAAATTATTAGTCCAAATATATCACATTATAAGTTATAATTTAAATTTCCTTAAGGATAAATCAAATCATCAAAACATATAATAAGTTTTAATTTGTTTAATGAGACAAAGGGTTAATTGTAATTAATAAAAGTAAACATCAGCATCGATATACTGTAAATATAACTTACCGCATATTTACTATTTTCTAGAAAACAAAAATGAAACACAATGACAAGTAGGTATGGATCGGGCCAGTTATTAGTTTCAAAGAATCGTAAAGGAATGCAAAAAGGGGTCTATTTGTTTGGAGGAGTTGGCATCGTGGAGGCAGGCCCCAGCTCCTGACCTCCATCCAGAATTCCACATACGGCACCCCTGGCTACCGGTTTCCCCTCTCCATTCGGGCTCTGGTGCTAGAATGCATTGCAAAACCCTTTTTTAGTGGACTTTGAAAAGAGTTTATGGACTAAACAACATAGCATAAAACTTATTGTCGGTGACCCATATTTTGAATATTCCCTGAATCCCGGCCGCTGTGGTGCAAGCTACATGATGGTAGGATGGTTACTATCTTGGATCCAAGGGCTTATTGAGGGTTCACTTTCCAAATACTAACAATTATACTACATATATAGAGGTGATGCAATTTGTTGGTGTTGATGTGTACCATGGAAGGCTACTGAGCATGGCAGTCAGTTAACAAGGCTTATATTTTCTAGGTAGTGATTATTTTGCTAATATGGTAAGGTGAAGGACCAGAGGAGAAACCACAACAATGCATGCCGTGTGTAACTTATTACATTTATATTTCGTAAATCATGATCAACGTAAGCAATGTTCACTTTTTGGGATAATAGCATAAACCACCGCATAAGTCTCTTGGAGTTTGAGATTCCCACCCATAAGTCATTTTGCTGCACATCCCCACCTCCTAGTGTATTTTGTTATAAAAACCATCCCAGTCTGTACATGTCTAATTGTTTATAGTTGTTTTCATTCATTTCGAGCAATAGATTGTTTACTTACCAAATTAATAAAATTTTGGGAGTACATTTTTCATTCTTTGAGAGGTTATGTAACAAATAAATACCAATTTGAATTGAATTTGAACTATAATTTAAATAGTTTAAGGTTAATTTGAATTCAATTTTTCATAAAACTAAGGTGAATTATAATCATTTAAACACTACAAAAATGTTAAATTCAATAAACTTATGAAATAATTAAACTGGGGTGGTTTTTGTAACAAAATGCACTAGATGGGTGGGGATTTACAACAAAAAGACTTACGAGTGGGAATCTTAAACTCCAAGTGATTTATAGGGTGGTTTATGTAATGGATAGTTGTAAAAACCACCCCATAAGTCATTTCTAGTTTGAGACTCCCACCCATAAGCTATTTTGTTGCAAACACCCACCCACCCACTAGAGTTTGTTGCAAAAACCACCCCAATTCACACATGTTTAATTGATTTCACCCATTCTCACTCATTTAGACCAGTTTATGTTGTCCGTATCAATCTTATAAAATTTTGAAAATATAATCTTTTCATAGTTTTACATAATTTGAAAAACAATTAGTGGTTTGACAAGTTCATAGGATTTGATATTTGGAAGAATTTACTGTTGACAATAAGATGGTTATAAATGATTGCAACAAAATCTATCGGATGGGTGTGGATTTGCAACAAAATGACTTATTGGTGGGAATTTCAAATTCAAGGTGACATATGGGGTGGTTTTTACAATTAACCCTTTATGCAATTATTCCTCATTTTTTTGTCAAACTTAATGTTCTTGTCGCTCGATTTAACTTCATTGTGCATCAGATGGTGCATTACCCTGAGTTTGGTGTCCCCGCCCTCCATATTATTTCGAATCGTTGACATCATTCTCTTTTGTGCTTAGTAATCTTCTTTGATAAAGCATTTCCATGTCCGTTCTATAGAATTTGACCTTATTATCTAGTCTTGAAAAGAATATTCTGCGTATTGGAGAGTATTTTAAACGCGATATCATACAATGGTTCTTTTTTTACTCAGATACAAGTCCAATGCCTGCTTCCTTAATGCGTGGGGCTAAAGAAATTAATAAGCATTTATACTTAGGGCCAGCTAATTTCTCGTTGGCCGTACCGGAGCCAACTTGCGGCCCTTTTATTTTAGAAAAATTCACCATCCTGTCACTGTCTATTTTAGAAAAGCTTTATCGAAAGTTATAAACATACTGACTGACTTATATATGTAACTTTTCGTCATAATTTATACTCGTAACTTTTGATAATAAGATATTTTTTAGTTTAAATTAACTCCTTTATTGTAGAATTGATGTCATTTAGGACAATGGAATTGCATTAGCTGTAGTTCATTTTGGGCTGTCCTAAGGTTGTCTTCAATGGATGTTCTATTAGGTGCCCCATTCCCCAAACTAGGTAGGGAAATATGAAAAACTGTCTCCAATCGGTGACCTAGTACCTAGAAATGAAGCAGCTAAGACCAACATCCAAACACTATTCCTCGTCCTCCTCGCTCGTGCCCTCCTGCCCCTTCGTCCCGCACCGCCCGAGAATGACCACGTGCCGCCTCCCCTTCCTACTCCGGCCCCACCCGCCAGCTCCTTCTCCTCCTCCGACCACCGCGCCTAATCGAGTCAAATCGTAGCAGCGGCGCATGAGGTGGTGGAGGCAGAGGCGCCGGCGTGGGTGGCGGCGGTGTGAAAGGTGGCCAAGACGGCGGTGCGGGAAGCGATCGAGGTAGAGGAGCAAACGGAGGTCGCGGCGGCGCATGAGTCAGCCCGCGCCGGAGGCGCGGGGCGGAGGTCGCAGCGACACGCGAGTCTGCCGCGTCGGTTGCGGACAGAGGTCACGGAGGCATGTGAGCGGCCGCACGATTATGTCGGCGAAGCACGATGGCTGCAGCTGCGGGTGGGGGGGGGTGGGGGGGATGTCGCGCTGTGGCGGCACGGAAGCGGTCAAGCGGAGGAGCGGGCGACGAGGAATGGATTTGGGTTTGGGTTGCAGCGGTTAGAGATTTCAATAGTTTGGCAACCTATTTTTCTTACTATAGACACCCATTTGGTGTTTTAGGTACCTCCTTCATTGAAGATAGCCTAACAACTTCATTTTAAGAATAGAGGAGTATAACTTTTAGGGTGCAGTGCGTCCCACCATGTTGGCAGTAATTGAAAGGTAGTTGAAGCAGCACGGGAGAGAAGTCATGGCCGGGTGTAAAGGAGTTCCCTTTATCCTTTGAGTTGTCCAGTTGATAAATAAAAAAAATTGTTCGCAAAGTGTTGAAATATGCTTCTGGTCAGGTGCTGGGAAACATTTTACAAAAAGGTGAAAATTAATTGTTTCCAGGTCTCGAAAAGACCAGCCAGAGTAAACACTGAGGCAAGGCTCGGACATTTCTTTTTAGTTCGGACGACGTCCTCTCGGCCGGTTTAGGTTTCACGGCAAAACAAATCAAGATCCTATACTCGGATATCCCTGCACCGGATTTGGTATCCATGGACGTCCGATCCATACTTGGGTCGGACTAAGATGTGCATATACTGAATCTGTTGTTGCCGAAGATTAGCGCATTTGAATCCGTTAATAACAAGAGAGATTTTCAGGTCCAAAATAATAGTTATTATTTTTTCTCAACTAATAGCCATTAGTTCAAGGATAGTTTAGTAATTGCACTAAAAATAAATATTTTTATCATACAAACTTGTCTATAATAATAATAATGATGATTAATCAAATTTAAAATAAATATTTTGTAACAAATTCATGTAAAAATTGACTAACTTATTAGTTATGATGATTTTTTATATTATAATCATATTATTTTGACAATATTACCCTTACTAATGGCAATTAGTTATTAACTTCTAAAATTCAATTTATATCATTAGATCTAACTAATGGCCATTAGTTGAGAGAAAATAATGACCATTATTTTGGACCTGAAAACACCCCTAATAACAATCCCGATCGAGCAGTAGCGCTATTGCTGTGTACCTCTTATATTTTTGAATTGTTGATGTCGTTGACTTTTTCGTTACGTTTCACCGTTGGTCTTATTAAAAAAAACAAATATATAAAACTACAACTCGTGTATCAACTTTCTTTAGTGATAAATGAATCATAATAAAATATTTAATAATTCTTAAACCTTTTTAAATAAGACGAACGGTCAAACGTAATGAAAAAGTAAAAGACGTCAACAATTTAACATATAGAGTATGCATATACATGTAGAACATTCCGGCGATGGGGTCCGTGCTCGGACGAAACGGCAAGCAGGACAAGCTTGACGCGGCCACTGCCGTTGCCATCGACCGCGTTCGAGGTCCTCCTCCGCCTCCCGGCCAACGAGCTGCACCGCCTGCGCCAGGTCTGCCGGTCATGGTGGTCGCTCACCTCTGACCCGGTCTTCACCAGAGCCCACGCGTCTCGCCACCCGCTCGTCGCTGGTCTGCACGGGAACGAGAAGGAGATCCACATGCTCGACTGGCCTGTCCGGGGAGCACAAAGTGCTTCGTTTCAGCCAGTTCTCTGGGTCTGATGGTGACGTCAAGCAGGTGAGCCATGCGTGTGATAACACTCCACGGCAACGGCGGCAGACGGTGGAGGGCTGGGCCACGTTCACCGGTAACAGTTGAGCCTTTCTCCGGGTACAGGGCGGTCATCGGTGGAGACGTCTACTTCTTGATGAACATGTCCTGGATTGTTAATAGATCCCCCGAGAGCCGGATAGCATAGCTTCGTTCGACATGGCGACCGAGCAGTGGAAGCCCATGCTCCGAGGACCGATCAGCAGCCTCGGTACCGTGGCAACTAGCAGACCACGCAGGGCAGATTTTCGGTTGGTGGAGCTGAGTGGCAGCTTGGTCATAATCCACACTGCACGTGTCAGGAACGCTTGTCAGACATCTGAGGTGTGTTTGGTATGGTGTACTACCTCCGTCCAAAAATATAAGCATTTGTTGACTTTTTGATATCACGTTTGACCACTCGTCTTATTCAAAAATTTTGTAAAAATATTATATTTTTTATTATAATTTGTTTTATTATTGAATATACTTTAAGTATTAATGATTAATTTTTGTGTTTTTAAAAATATTTTGAATAAGACAACTAGTCAAACACGAAAATTGCAAGTCAGTGAATCCTTATATTTTTGGACGGAGGGAGTACTAGCTAAGCCCTGCATAGCATCCTACCTAGGCTAGCCCAAACCAGCCTTGCCCAATGCAGGAAAAAGAAACAAGCATATGTTTGGTTGGTTGTATAGGATAACTTTTGGATAGTGCAAGCTTATGTTTGGTTAGCTGTCTTGCTTTTGAAAGGTCACCTTGCATTTGGTATGGTGAGTGTAAAAATCTTTCACCTCCCTCTCTTACCTCTCATTTTTGTAAGTAACTCGTCTTTAAAATATTTAGTATATGGTGACAGGCAGTGCGTTTGAAAAAGAAAATGTCTAAAACTTGAACTGATGATTCGTCTTAAAAATATGCAATCCATTCAGGCAATCGTTGCTAAGAAAGGACACCGGAGAAAAATAAAAATAGAAATAAAATGAAATTTATATTTTACTTTTGTTTGCATTGGAATGTCGTAGACAATGCAGATTGCTGCAAGTTGAAATTATCACTCAAACTAGTAACAAACAAAACGAAGAGTAGCGAGTTCAAGCTCCATGTGGCAAGCTCGAGTGATCGACTTCCGACAAGGCACAAATACTAGCGAGCTCAACGTACACCCCAAAATCGAAGACCAATATCCATCAAGGCTGCCACACTCCGCCACAACACGCCTGCTTAGATCAGAAAACCTCGCCGCTCGACACCGTCGGAGTCTCGGCTCCTTTGCGATGGCCATGGAGCTCGGTCCCTCGACACCGTCGGAGTTCTCGGCTCCTTGCCATGGCCATGGAGCTCGGTCCCTCGACATTCCGTGGAGCCATGGATCTGGCTCTGGTGGCGGATGGAGCTTGGCTCGTCATCTACAAACATGGAGCAGTGGAAGAGGCCCCCACCATTGAGGCCTCCCGGTTCCCAACACGGGTGACAGCCAGACAGGTGGTGAACACATTCCAGCGTGCAGGCCCGCAACGGCTTATGCAAGCCAGGCTTGCTGAAAACGGCCGATTTGGACGTTTTCATCTAGCCAGGCCAAGGTGCCTCTTTTGCATAACCATAGCCTGGTTACTTTATAGGTCAGGTAACCAAACATGTAAAAAGTGAAGATTCTGCATATCATAAGCCTATCTAGACCCATATACGTGAACCAATCACACCCCTGGTTTCTGGTGGACACGGACAGGGGCATTTGGAACAAACGGTACTCCTTGCGATGCGAACCCGATGAGTTGAAGTACCGTAGATTTCTTTACCCACTGATGGTTTTAGACGATGGGAGGATTGTAGTTTGGATGGATTTAGAGAGGGTCACGGGAATATATGATCCAAAAACGAGCTCGTGGAGACCATGGTCACCAAGGGAGAGTATTTTGCCCTCTATACGTGTGTTGGTAATCCTTTACGTTCATGAGAATTGGTTGCTGTGGTATTTGAATTATTCATCAACACAATGTTGGTTGTACGTACTATGCCATTGTCTTGGAAGTTAATGTCTTTATTTCTCTACTATTGCACACAGTTGACATGGGAAAAAGCCAAAACAGAATCAGGGAGCTCAAGTTCATTCTGATTCCATCTTTGACAAACTTCGAGATAGATAAAGCAGAAATATACAATTATTTTAATACCTGTTCAACAAAATATAAACTTTCTCATCACACGTCCACCGGTTAATCTCTACAACAATTGGGAGCCCACATTCATCCACTAGACCCAAGAGAAAAGTTGTAGGTTCTTGCAACTAAGTATCAAATCAGTTGTAATTTTTTATAACAATAAAAAAGTTGTAATTTTCCGCAAAATAATGTGTCAAAATAGTTGTACCTTTTTCAAATTTTCTCAGGTTCATTCAGAGGAAACATTGATGGGATGTTTCAAATATGCTTTTGTTGTTAGAACAATTCGTTCATAAACTTAACACGATCACTAGTCTCAAGTAGACCACACCTAGTACTTAAACTAATGAGGAATTAATCACTCTTATGAATTACCAGCCATGTTCATCCTTCTGAATGGTAGCTGATGTTGTGGCTGAAGTCCTTTGCCACCGTAGATGAAGTAGAACGCCTAGATGTTGATGCAAAACCAGGCACCGAGCTTCCATAACTTCTAGCAGCCTAAGAGATCGGTTAGGTTAGGGTAGATACTCCATGACGGCTAAACTCTCAATTAGATCGACGAAACATGGGTTTCCCTTTGCTTAAATACTGTTGTAGGCGTGGGGCCGGGCCCTTAAGTGGACTAAGTTTGCCTCCCAATCAAAGGCAACTAATCAGGGGTGTTAATTTGATCCAGAGTGGGCCTTATGGGCCTATTGGAGGTGAATAATTCCAACATTCTCCCCCTTCACTGAAGGTCAATAGCTTATTCTTTATTATGTTCACTTTATTGATCATGTGCAGATGGATACACACAGATCAACAATATCCCATTTAATCGAACAATCTTAATGTTACTTAGACATGTTCGCCTTATGTTCAATCTCAGTACCATAGCAAAAACCCAACGAACGCGTCATCAGTAGGCATACGGACATATCGGGACATCATTAACCAAAGTCCACTATAGTATCTAGATAGAACACTTATTAACTTATTTGGGAGTTTATTTATTCGACCTCATCTAGAACCATATTTTAGATTAATCATCAATTCCATACTAATTTCGCGAAAATAGGATAAGAGATAAACCTTCAATTTGTCATGTTGCTAGCATTAAAATGACTTGATCCTGAGACCCTTCCTTCATTACAATGTAGTTGTTAACTGACTTCACACCATAAACTATATGTCATTACTTGAAAGGAATACTGTAATTAAATACAGTGACATTGACTTCAACCAATGCAAAGTTAATAATAATACCGGAACTTATCTTGTATGTCTGCCTGAATAAAAACATGTCATACAAAATTAGCCTGAATTATGCTAATCTTGTTTAGAGCTTTGTAAAGAATTGCTCATCTGTGTAAGAGTGAAGGACATAAACTAATTGTGCACTATTACATCCACACTCTTACAAAAACTTATTTTAATAGTACTTAATTAAATAAGCATGTTATATGGTGTTACAATCTTATAACACCCCTTCCAGCGGATCTCCACTCGACTAAGACTAATTAAAATTTGTCGAGCATTCCGGCTTGGTATGCTAAGTCAATACTTATAGATCTTAGCATATAGCTTCGTACTGAAGCATTAGAAACGTCTTCCTATTTATCTTATTCTTAACTTTATACTTATGATAACATTTGTTATATAACGCAAATGAAAACATGCATGGTTGTGTATGCATTCACATATTGTCATTTTAGAACTTCTTTAAACTTTTATCCTTAAGTGACAATCCCAATACTCACTTTGGTCCCATCTCAGCGTCATGCTCCCCATAATTTAGAAAAGCATCACTAGATGTATCTTATGTTATGATGAAAACTTTTCCCCTTTCTTGAAACGTATGGTTATTTCTGTCAGCTTACGGTAAAAAATATTCACCATAGAGTATCAGGATTACAACTAATCCACCTTGAATTTACAAACGAATCATGGTTACCCATGATACATACAAACTAATGGTGAGTTATGAGCTTAGAATCTTAGTTTCTTCTTGAATCACTTTCAAAGCTGTAGACCCATTATAGCCTACTGCTTTGACTCCATCAGAAAATTGCAATGAAAGGAACTATACTTATGTTTAAAATTCATAAAACTCCTGATGCTCTTACTTTTGTGCCCAATACTTAACTTATCATTAAACATTACTTATTTGGAGCAATTGCATAACTGACCCCCTTTCGAAGCCAATTGCACGTTTGATCCCCTTTTTCGCGTTTTGCATATTTGACCCCGTTTTTTGAAAACGAAGCCTCCGTCCGACCCTCTTTTGCAGCTCCGTCAAGTGAAAAGGGATTTGAGGATTAAAAAAAGAAAAAGGAAATAGAATGGCAGGAGAAAAGACGAAGATACCCCTTTCTTTCTTTCTTCCCCGACCGCACGCACAGCTCCTGAATTCTTTGTTCTCTCGTTCTACCAGCTAACCCTAACCCTAGTCAAGAGTGCGCCGGGCGAGGAGCAGCCACAAGCTTGCGCGGGAGGGCGGGCGCGCTTGCCAGGGCATGCGCTTGGCGTGCGGGGCGCGCGGCCAGGCGCCGGCGTGCGGAGCGCGCGGCCAGGCGCGCGACAAGGCGGGGCGCGCAACCAGGCGCTGGTGTGCAGGCGCTCGCGTGCTGTGCGCGCGGCCAGCGGGCGGGCTGTCACGTGCGGGACCAGGAGCGGGCGCGCGGGGCCAGGGCCGATTGAGCTGCTGTTGCTCGGTGTTGGACAATGGAGAACAGGTAATCTCTTGCACTGTAAAATGATTGCAATTGATTCGATAATCAATGTCTAGTTACAATGATGTCTCGTAGAGAAGTGAAGCTAAATTCACTTCAATTGTTGTCATTTGTAGGGAACCAAAGAATGCGAAAATTGTTGTTAAGATTGGCTCCTATTTTGCTTTCCCGGATGGGGGACCAAAGACTTTCTGCTATAGGAAAACATTGCATCCACTGAATGTTGATTGTCATAACTTCTCTCTATTGGAATTGATAAATTACATTGCCGAAACATGCATTTGGGGTTCAAAGCGATACGTTGTGTTGTGGCGTTCAATGATGAATGATTGTGCTGAGATAAAAAATGATGAGCAACTTTTAGAGTGGTGTGAGTTGAACATAGAGCAGGGTGTAGTTCATATTGATGCCCACATAGAAGATTTTGATGGGGCTTTACAATTTTCACCTACTAAACGTCGGCTGCACCCTAGTGTGAGAAGTAGAGTGTCGAGTTTCAAACTCCACCTATAAATGTGCAAAGTGATGGCCTTTCCCAACCCACAAATGAGAGTGTTCTAAAAAGAAAAGTGAGTGCCACCAAATACAAAAAGCGGAAGAGCCCTGCTGCGCATGATGATGATGAGCCCGTAGGTGTTGATGATGAGGGAAAATACTCTCTGAATCATTGAAGGCACTAAGTGATAGCAGCTATGATTCTGACTTAGCTACATCATCTAACTCTGAGTGCTCTGATGCTGATTATGAACCTGATGCTGAAATATTTGATGATGAGGAGGATGATTATGTCTCTCCCTTTGCTTATGATGCTGAAAATCCATGCACTGATGTGAGTGTGATCTTCCTAGATGTTGACCAATGCAAGTCTGCAGTAATCCATCATGGTATCTTGAATGATTATGCCATCACAACAATTAACAAATCGCAATCAAGATTTAGAGCCAAGTGCAAGAGAGCAGAACAGGGTTGCAAGTGGGTGTTCTTTGCATCAAAAAGTAAGAAGAAGTATAGTGGCTGCAAGGTACATTAGCATCTTTTTTTTGGTCGTATGTTTCTTGTATGTACATGTCAATTATTCCTATAATACTAATACCTTGTTGTATGTTGTAGGTGAAGACGAACGGACCAAAACACAATTGTGGTTCAGTCAACAAGGTGGTGACACAATGGCATCCGACAATTGGTTCATATGAAGGGCTAGTGGAAATGCAACTAGTCGGGGAGGAGGAAGTGCAAATGCTGTAAATCACCCTAGTACAACCAACACAACCATGTAATTTAATTTGTTCTTTAATCATTCATGCTAATTTATCGTGAATATGTGGTTTACTAACACTCCATGTTTCATGTGTAGGCCTAGTGAAACTGCAAGTGAGCATGAAAGAGAAAGAGCACCATCCGGTAGCGGAAGAGGAAGAGGAAGAGCAAGAGGAAGAGAAAGAGGAAGAGGGAGAGCTGCTGGAAATCTCGCTGCATGGTTGGGTGCTTGATGTGGGCATGTCATTGCTTTTCTCATGACAGCTTTTGTGAGACATGAATGTTAATGGCACAATGCAAACTGAACATGTAATATTTGCTTGCTATGTTTGTGGTTGGATACTATATTCTTCTATTCTGGATATTTGCAGTGTGATATGTTTGTGTCATTTTGTGGTGTCCAAGTTTTCAATTTATAGCTGAAATGCTGTCGAATTATTTTTTTAAAAGTATTAATTTCATCAAAATATTGTCCAAAATCGTTCCTCCATTACTTATCGCAAAATTGTTTCAGATAACAGGGTCATTCATGCAATAGCTGTTATAGAATAGGGTCAATCGTGCAAAGGGTATGAATGTCTTTTTACAACATACTTCACACCGTCAATCAACTCTAACAGAATAGGGTCAATGGAAGGCTTCGCGTTCAAAAAACGGGATCAAATATGCAAAAGCGAAAAAGGGGGTCAGTTATGCAATTGCCCCTACTTATTTCTATTGTGGTTAAACAACTCATTAAAATCATCAACAGAGTTTGGGAAAGAATGGAGGAATACTTATGGCACAACATATACGAGAAAATCATATATGTATATATATCTTATCTTAAATAATCAATATAGGTAAACTTATCCTATATCTTATTAAGATATTCAGCTCCTCCATTTCCTTCCTTCTTTGTGAGCTTCCACTGAACTCTGAATAATCAGAATATTAAAAGGTGTCAGCCCATAAACTTATCTAAATTAATTTATAATGATAGCTCTTTAACTTATTTATCTTTGGCACGACATTTACTTATACCACCGACGCTTCTCTTCAGCTTTCTGGGCTGCCGTTCTTGTATCCCCTGGCACGGAGGGGACAATCTCATCGATGTCATCATCATCATTAAGAACCAATTTTCATCATTGGGAGCCGGACGTTTGAACGGTCTTTCCGGACCGGGTCGTCTTTCGTGATGGACCAGTGGGCTGAGGATTAGGAGCAGCATTGGGTTCGTAATCTTCACCCCACGTATCATCTTCGGGGAGTGGGGGATGGCTCTTGAACCTATCCAGTTCCTGAAGTATATCAATTGAGAGTTAGAAAATTTGTTATAAGATATGAAGATATTATAATACCAGTTCTGCTCTTAAAGAAGTCATACATACCGGAGTTCGGGGTTGGTTGTGCTGTAAGCCAGGTTGACTTTATTACAGCCGGACCGGTCGTAATCTGCCTGCAGCATTTTCTTCATACGCTTGGTCTTAAGATGGAGGTCCGAGCAGTTGGTGCCATCACTGGTATCGTCATTATTCTCCTTAAACATCCAGCCGGGCTCGGACTGGCGCTTGATGGGTTGCACTCGACGAACAATGAAACTCTAGATAATGGTCTCTGCTGTGACCTTATTCTCCTCCTTGTGGTCTTTGATCACTGCTAGCAGGGTGTCCACTTGTTCATCTTCGATCAATTCGTCCCTAAGATTCTCGGGGTTCCAACACGAAAGGTCTCGGGCTATTTGGGCACAATATGGAGGAAGGGATGGCTTTGGATTGTCACAGAGGAACCGCTCATTTTTTCAGCCTCCTATGCTCTTGTTGAGTGGTATTGAAAAGTATTCTTCATTGTGTCGGCTTTGAATACCGACACCTCTAATGGCATGGCAGTTATGGGTGGCTTGTAGTGGGTGAATATGGAAAATATAACGGAATAAATTGAAATGGGGAGGGACCCCCAAGAAGGCTTCGTAGATATGAATGAAGAAAGCAACGTGGAGGATGGAGTTGGGATTTAGGTTCACCAACTCCAGTCCATAGAAATGAAGAAGGCCACGGAAGAATGAACAACGGGGAAGATCAAAGCCACGAAGGAAAACAGAACGGAAGACTACCTCCTAGGTATCTTCAAATCCCCAAGGGATGTCTCTTGGACTAGGAGCATACCAGTTAATCATCGGCTTTGGAGGACGGGATCCCTCAGTCAGCATTTCATCACGAGTAGTTTCCTCGTAAGTGTTGGTGCTGAATTCATGAACTCCTGAAGGAAGTTGATCATGGGGAATGACTGCAGAAGAGGAAGAAGGCTTGGGAGCTGTCTTCTTGGATGATTTCCCCATGGTTTGGAATGCGTTGGAGGAAGTTTAGGAGTGAAGGAAGGCTTGAGATCGCAAAGAGCAAAGAGCACGGGAGCAGTTTCGAGAAAGGAAAGGTGCGATGCGGCGATTTGGGAATGCGTTTGACCTAGGTCGACTCCTGGTCTCTTTATATAGATTCCCAAGCTAGCTCGGGGGCTGGATGGTATTGGGTTGTACATTTACGGCCCAACAATTTTTTACTTGGGTAAATGTATTACTCCGGGCTGATAAGTATATTTGTGACCTAAACCATTACGAGAGGGAAAGTCTGAATGACTTGGATAATCGGAAGGGCTCGTTTGCAAATGTATGAAATGGGCTAACATATATATATTCATCTTAGTTGGTCAGTATCACTACCAGCACATGTAACCATTGTTTTTAAGAAACTATAATATTTGAACTTGAATTCAAATCAGCAGAATTGTAATAATTCCACAATAAACAAATTGTATTCATGGTACATGAAGAACAGTATGTGACTCAAAACAATACTTTTGCCAATCATTATGCAATTTTACAAGAGTATAAATTTAAACATTGATAACTTTATTATGATTACCTCAAGGACTGGTGCATGTGTTTGGTTAGTCTCTATGAACATTGCTTTGAATTCCTGCATAAGTTCTTGCCTAAGTGAGGTTTTTAGTTGTGCCTTCTCTTCTTCCTTATCTGCGGCCTCCTTTGCAAGTTGGTCTTTCAATTTCTGGAGCTCGAGTTCTTGTTCTTGTAGTCTATCCCGAAGTAGTTGGTTCTTATTTGGATTTGAACAGTAGCCATGACCACGTAACTTGGTGGACTTGGCCCTCGTTGTTTCCTTGTACGTTGCTTGGAAAACAAGATCTTCTTTATGCGATTGCAGATGTTACACTCCTTGATTCTTCATCATCCACTTTATCTAATTGTGCCATAGACAATTTCCTGGCTGTATTAATCTGAGGAACAAAAGAATGTATGAGATGAATAGGTCTTTTTGCATTAAAATAAATAACTTGTAATTTGAAAGGAAGATTATCAAAAAAATGTTACACACATAAATACTCTCGGATAATGGATTAGTCCATTTTCCATGCTTAGTGTGAGTATGCTTGAACAGCTCCAAAGAACCTGGCTCATCACCAGTCTCAAGATCCCTCTATAATTCAATAGTAAACATCATTAATATATATAATTGGTTAATACAATGAAAGTTGTAGAAAATCTGCAACAAATATTAACCATTTCCCAGCTGCATTGACAGAATGGTTTGGAACCCATGACATGACTGTTTCTCATTTGTTTATGATTTGTTGAGTTCTGGTTGCTAACCTTCTGCGGGTAGTAAACCAGAGAAATATTTAGAGATATATGGTGCTCAGGCTATGTGCTTAATTGTACACAAGAGTATCATACCTTGAACATACTTGATCCAAAGTATTGGATCAAATAGTGCCACTCCACAAGCTCCAACTCAGTTGGGTTATGTTTCCTTCTCGCCTCATAAGCATGATAAGCCTTGTATGTAGTACTAAAAGTTGCTCGCCATCCTTTGTAGCATTCTTTTGCGATCCTCCATATATTTTCCCTTTAATCGTCATTGTCCTCAAGGTCCATGTACTCTGTTCGAAAAAAAAACATGTAAATAAGTTGTCATTCATTAACTAATAATGCAGAACATATTCAAATGATCAAAGATGTGACAATATAACCATACCAGTATACAATCTGCAATTTTTTTCCTTCACTTCTTCACTGACATGTTTCCATAATTTTACTCCAATTAGTAGAGTTTGAAACCATGTATACCAAGTCACTTCATAGACAAAGGTGCGCCAGTTATCACCACGTGCTCCACCGAGATTTGTGGAAAATTCAACTTTTAGTTTCTCTATGCGAGACTTCAATCTTTTTGTCCCAACTGCTATTGCTTCCATTGTTCCACGCCCAACATCCTTGCTAGCTAGTTATAATCACAAAAGAGAGAGTTACATAATTTGATGCACAATATTGTCTCTACTTTCAAAATGTATGAAACACTTAAAACCTTGTGTCTTCTTCTTTATTTTTCTTGCATGACCTGGCCATTCTATTTCTTGTACCGTATTGCTATCATTGCTTTCATCCTGTTATCTCGTACGCTGACCAGCGAGTCTATAAGACACTGTACCAAAACACTTAGTATATTCACAAATTTCATTACGAATAAATAAGAATATCAAAAAGGAAAAAATAAGTACTAATTTCATTCAGCAGGCCTTCCTCCCTTAACCATTCAGTATATGATGCTACTATTTCTTGCCTATAGTCGTCTCGTAGTTCTACGAGTTACAAGAAATTTATATTAGTAAAGATAACAATTGGAGGATATTAGTGTAGTAGAAATAGCATATATACCTATACGAGGCCCTTACGCTTCCAACCAATCTTTGTAGGCATCAAGTGATTCACCCACATTAAGGTCATCATCATCTTCCTCTTCCTCCTCAACAGACTCTTTTTGCCTGAATTGTTTCAGTGGTGTAATGTGAACATGTCGTTGGGTTTCTTCCTTTTTGTCATTAATAACCTCACTTTCCTTTTGGATCCCAAGTTATGAACCATGTCCTCTGCATCTTGCATGTAATCTAAAGACTAGACATTAAATTGATCAAATTTACACAAAACAAATCATTGTCATCTTCTTTTCCAAGCGTTGTGGAGCAACGACTCCATCACCAATGTACATGTCATCAGAATCATCATCGACGTTGGTGATCTCCGTGTCATCGGTTCAGGCATGGCTGTCGCTTGTGCCTCTTCAAGTACAGAAGCATCACAACTTAAACCTTCCACGTCAGGCCGAATCCAATTAGTCAACTCATCTTATCGGTAATCAACAATCATATGTTCCACTCCTGTAGTAACCGAGTCCACGTCTGTATGAACAACATTTTCATCACTGTCTTATTTCAGAGCCTTATTTACCTTTTCTTTATTTCTATCATTGTGAATCATTAATTTCTCGGTCCAGGGAACTTAACTACGCATCATGAGATAGTGTTTATTCAGTTATATTCATTAATAAATATTTTGTTTTCCCATCATCGGGAATTATAAATTTGGTACTCCATTATTTCCATCATCGCGCTACCCCTTGTCGTATCGCCCGGTGTTCTTGCCTGCAGCCTGACTACTATGCGTGCTTGGAGGATTGAGCAGGAGGAGCGCCATCAAATTGAGGTTTGTTGTCTCGATTTGGCAGTAATAATTATTTGCTCAAACTATCATCAATATTGTGCATAATAAATCATTAGTTGTCTATTATATATGTGTATCCATGTCAATTAATAAATATTGATATGTTTTAATACTAATGGAGCACCTTTTGCAGTTGTTTTTAATTCAGTTATTTGAGTCAGAAGACGACTATTGTTTAATTGATTTTTGCAATGGATGGTGATGATTGGAGTTGGATGCTATTGCCTCATTCAAATGATAAGTGGACGGAAGGATTTGAGAAATTCATTGAGAATACTTTTGTAGGAACCTATCCGAAGCCGTTAGCATCATGTCCCTGTCGCGACTGTCGTTGCATGGTGTACAAACCAAGATCTGAGGTTGAACCGTACTTGCTTTGTAGAGGATTTGACAAGAAATTTATGAAAACAAAACATCATCCTGCACGTACACCTGTGGTAGTGTAGACCATGTGGATGATGATATTGGTGACCGCCAAGCTGATGATAATGGCTCAGTCAAAAATTTGCTTTCTTCCTTAGTTCACGGTACGATACATGGACCTGTTGAAGATAATAATAACAATGAGAAGCCAAATGATTCAGCTGAAGATAATAATAAGGAGGAGCCAAATGATTCAGCAAAGATTTTTTTGAAATTAATGGAAGCAGCGGAAAGAACTGTATCCTGGATGCAAGGAGGCCACAACAGTTTATTTCATTGTCAGGCTATTTCAGATTAAGGTCATGCATGGTATTAGCAATAATTCCATGGAGCAAATTCTTCATATGTTCTACCTTTTGCTCCCTGAAGGACATTGTGTCCCACAATCCTTGGCTGAAGTTAGAAAAGTAAGAGACCTAGGCCTGGACTACCAGAAGATTCATGCAGCTGTGAATGATTGTGTATTATTTCGTGGAATATATTAGGAGATGAACAATTGTCCTACTTGTGGGGAGAGTAGGTGAAAAAAATAGAGATTATGAGGATCTTGACAAGTGTAATTACACTAGAAAGAAGAAGCAATTTCCGCGTAAGATACAAATGTATTTTCACTTACTCCTAGACTTAAAATATTATATATGAACAATACCACATCAGCCGATATGCGTTGCCACAAGGAAATGGTTGAAGATGGCAAAGTGCGACACCCAACAAACTCAAAAGCATGAAAGCATGTAGATGAAAAGTTCATTAAAGAGTTTGCATATGATCCACGTAATGTTAGGCTTGGACTTACATCAGATGGCTTCAATCCATTTGGGATGTTGAATGTGAATTACACTACATGGCCGGTGATCCTTATTCCATATAATCTGCCTCCTCGATTGTGCTTGAAATAATCTTATTGGATGATGTCAATGCTAATTTCTGGTCCAAATCAACACGGAAGAACATTGATGTTTATTTGCAGCTTCCGATCGATGAGCTAAAGGACCTCTGGCTTAATGGTGTTCAAACTTGGGATGTGAAGGAGTAGAAGAGTTTTACTCTGCGTGCAATGTTATTATGGACAATAAATGATTTTCTCGCATATGCTATGTTATCTAGTTGGAGCATGAAAGAAAAATTTGTTTGTCCTTATTGTCACAAGGATACAGATTACTTGTTGTTAAAATATGGTAAAAAGAATTGTTATTTGGGTCATCGACATTCTTTATCATCAAACCACAAGTGGTGAAGGAACAAGGTCAGCTTCAACAACATGAATGAAACAAGAGAGGCTCCTGTACCGCTCACCGGTGAACAAGTATTGCAAGAGTACCAGAGTTTTGAGCAAGTTACTTTTTGCGAAAACTACTTTAGGGAAGAGGAAGCAGCGTGATAAAGATACACTAACTTTCTCATGATGCATAGTTAAGTTCCCTTGACCTAGAAATTAATGATTCACAATGATAGATGTAAAGAAAGATAAATGAGGCTCTGAAATAGGGCACGATGAAAATGTTGTTCATACAGATGTGGACTCGAGTTACAGTTACTATAGGGGTGGAACATATGAATGTTGATTACCGAGAGGATGAGTTGACTAATTGGATTTGGCCTGACGTGGAAGGTTTAAGTTGTGATGCTTCTGTAATTGAAGAGGCACAAGCGACAACCATGCCTGAACGCGATGACGCGGACATCGACGATGACGACGATGATTTTGATGACATGTACATTGGTGATGGAGTCGTTGCTCCAGCAACGCTTGGAGAAGATGATGACGATGATTTTTTTTGTAAATTCGATCAATTTAAAGTCTCGAGTCTTTAGATTACATGCAAGATGTAAAGGACATGGTTCCGAACTTGGGATCCGAAAGGAAGGTGTTGGTATGCTAAGCAGCGAGGTAAAAGACTCACTTAGCACACGAACACAAAGATGAAATTTGTGAAGTAACTAGGAACACGAAGAGACGCTTCGCCCGAGCGCTTGCTCTTCG
Source organism: Chloris gayana (assembly GCA_031894775.1). Lineage (NCBI taxonomy): Eukaryota > Viridiplantae > Streptophyta > Magnoliopsida > Poales > Poaceae > Chloris > Chloris gayana. Next base: position 89,613 of record JAUNZO010000260.1, on the reverse strand, counting down.
TGCCACGTTCCGCCTCGCTTGGCCCGGCGGCTTCGCCCCCTAGTACTCCATCACTTCGCCTGTTGACCTGCACCCTCACTTACCAGTTTGACATTAGCATAAGAGAATGAGCACGAGGCCCTGGCGTTTGCTCCGCGTAGAGCTCACTTCGCGCCAGATTTCCAACAGAAAGTGAGGTTATTAATGACACAAAACAAGAAACCCAACGGCATGTTAACATCACACCACTGAAACAATTCAGGCAAAATGAGTCTGATGATGAGGAAGAGGACGATGATGATGACCTTGAGATGGGTGAATCACTTGATGCCTACAAAAACTGGTTGGAAGCGAAAGGGCCTCGTGCAGATATATATATGCTATTTCTACTACACTAACATCCTCCAATTGTTATCTTTACTTAATATAAATTTGTTGTAACTCGCAGAACTACGAGATGACTATAGGCAAGAAACAGTAGCATCATACACTGAATGGTTAAGGAAGGAAGGCCTGTTTGAATGAAATTAGTAATTATTTTGCTAATTCCCACCAACCGCATTAACTCCTCCCACTCCAGCGCCCACGTGGATGCAACTCGGCAATCATTGACAGGAACTTGCGCCCCATCTCTCTTGCCATCGCCACCTGCTCCTGTCAGGCCACGTCGATGGGACGCGCCGTCCCTGTAGCCCGACAGGGTTGGCGTGGACCGAGGACTCCGGGAACGGCTATCATCCTCTGACGTACGATGGTACCATCCTCCCGCCATACCCGTTGACAGGTGGAGCTCGAGGTCGGGCTCGAGCAACGCTTCGTCTCGCACGACCTTTGCCAGCAAGCTCGAGACTCGAACGAGCTGCCCCACAACCTCGACCTTGGCCTCATCATCAACGCATCTGACGAGAGAAGGACGAAGAATGGCATGTCCCCTCCAGCCACTCTGCCATGACGCCGCCCATGGCTCCGCCGGATGCGGAACACTCCACCCCGATGCAGCGAGCTACAGGAGCGACGTGACTACCCAGTCAACCAACTCAAGTACACGCGAGGATGAAGACCGACGGGACAGCACGAAGCGATCAGACGAGTCCACGGCCACCCTCTCTCTCTCTCTCTCTCCCTCTCCTGTAACTCAAGCTTCACCCCTGTGACTATAAAGGGGTAGAAGTCCTCACGCTCAAAACACACGTACTCATACGAAGACAAGCTTCTCTCACGCTCTCACACACATACCCACTCACGTTCGACGCACGGGACTTGGAGCACGCTCCTCTCCCACCACCTTTGTACACCGTCGTTCAATTGACACAAGGAACACGAGCGCCGCGACACCACCCCCGCTGGACGTAGGGAGCTTTCCCGAACCAGCCTAAAATCCTCGTTCTTCCCTTGTGTACCATCCGGCCTAAAACACGCGGCCCTGGGACAAATTCTACTAGCCGGTGGTTCGAACACCGACAATTACAAACACAACATTCCAGTAAACACAAAACACAACAACCAGGTTCATCCCTTCAGCATTACGCACACCACTTCAGCATGACACACACCAGAGCAGGCAGGACAACAACACTAAAAGGATTTGAACACTGCAACAACAAGCAGCAGAATACATACAGTCCTTAGCACCATCTTCTTCAGCTCCAGCTTGCTAACCTTGCCATCCAGGTAGTCCTTCTCTCCTTCGAATTGCTCAGACGTGACAATTTTCTTCTTCAGTTCACCAAGTTCATCCTCATGCTCAGGTCAACAAGCAAAGTCTGCACAAATGGATCGACTGGTCCATTGTACCAGTTGTGGAAGTCGCATCCACCCTCCTGTATCCCACGAACATATGGATCTAAGCTAATCAAACCAACCAATCCAAATTGAAACCAAAATCAAACCCAAATCGAAGCCAACACCTACTTACTCGACCTTTGTAGCACTTCACGTACCGGCGCACAGGGTTGTCATCGCTCCACGAGATCCAAAGCAGTGCCTTCTTCCTACAATAGCAGTAGATTGGTGGTTCGTACTCTAGCGGCCTGATACAGTAGCGGATGGGGGAACGACGAACCTCCTCCTCCTCCAGGATCACCCGCGAGTTGCTCCTGGCCCGAGAAGAGCTCGAGCTCCCATCCATGGCGGTCACAAGGCTAGGGTTTACTGTTTTGCTGGAGGGGACCCTAACCGAGCGCAACTGCGACTGGGCCATTGTGACTCGTGGGCTGCCTCGATTCCTCTTGTATTCCAATCGACCGAATAAACACAGTTAGCACCGGGCCCGTGCCTCTGGCCACGTATACATGCTGACTCGGACAAAACCGCTGTCGAAACAGCCGGTGGGGTAGTTTTTTGTAACGGGTTCAAAAGTTCAAGGGTCCGCCTACCCGATTTTGTAGTTGAGGGATCAAAAGTGCGACACCCTTGAATTTCAGGGAGCAAAACAGGAATTTTCTCATGGATAAGAAAGCCCAACCTTCTTAGCCCACGGGCATGATAAAGTTCGAGACCCAGCTGCGGCGTACAACCAAAAGATGGATTTCAGCCCATGCTCCCCATCTGCAGCTGAGCACAAACTTTATCTTGGCTAGATTGTTCTGTCTATTGCAGCTATGCTCGTCATTCCAGCTTCAAGCCCTGACACATCCTGTTTGATTGGGTACAAAACAACAAAATGTGTATGATGCAGGATACCAAATATTGCAATCTGACGAGACAGAACAGCCTATTCCAGAACACCAAATAACACAAGATTGCGCTATCTTTGTAACAATAATCTAAGAATTCCACTACGGATAATTAACAAGATTAATTATTTTGATTAATTATTGTCCAAGGATTCCACAACAAAATATGTGCGGCGCCAGAGCTCCCAGGACGCAAGGATTCCACTACGGATAAAAAGCAAGCGAACAACGGCAACAATCAAAATCGAGCTGAAGTCAAAAATCTTTTTTTTTTCTTTGTGTTTGAAAACTTGAAGAATTTAATCTTACAAATTTTGTGAGACTTTAGGAGTTCAAGGCTTATGCAACACGCATGTTTCCTGTTCTCTATAATTTTTTACTCCATAATTTATTTGCATAACCCCGCGTGTGAAGGTTTAATAGTTTATTACTCTTTTACAAAAAAGATGGGTACGAGAATGACGGTGGACAATAGTGAGATGGTCATGTTCGTTGGGAAGGCAGTTTTTTTCCGTGGCAAATCCGTTTGGAATAGTAATTCTAGATGGTGTAGTTTATGGCTTTTTGAAGGTTTCATGTCTCCCAAATGAAGTTGGAGTTGTTTGAATTATTTCTTTAATGAGGGGATGTAATATGTTTTAATATAATTAATATTTCTTTTTGTAAAAAAGCAGAGGGAAAGTGATAGATCTTACTATTTTGTCTATCGCTTCCAGTACTTTTTTTTAATTTTCTTTATTATTTTCTCATTTCTCATGACAGAAAAGTGAAAATATTTCTATATCTACTCCTTAATAAGTTCGATTTGATGAAAACATCTACGCCGTGCACTCCGGTACGTCCACAACCAAAAGAGATCAAGTCTATTGTCCGAATTGGTCTCTTCCAATGATTCCATCCTTATGCCCATATGTGTGTTCCTCATGAACATGTAGAGTTTATCTCAAGTCATATACGAGTCCGTTGTAGATGCGTACAATATGTGAAGTTCCACCTAGCGCCTTCCATGTTACAAATTCTTTTAGCCTCGATGCCGTCGGAGATTGACACGGGATCGTTTGCCTCCGCCCGATCACCTTGTTGATATTCGTGCCTGGTCTCGAGCAGCGGGCGCTAGCATGAGGACCGAGGTGGAGCCCAGCGCGTCACGTCGTAGCATGGTTGTACCAAGCGTTTGGTAGAAGATGAAGATGGTCGCACATGTGCATGTGGGCGTCTACCCGATAACGATCACCGCGACTTTGCCTACTCCGCAACGTGAGCGTCTATGGCGAGGGCAGGAAGGCATTAGAGTCTGGGGTATACAAGGCGTCGAGATTCTTGATGCACTTACGCCTACTCATGTTTTACAAGTCAGAAGATCATTAGCGACATATACAACACGGCCTCCCTTTCGGCTTAATTGTTCATGTCTTCAACGGTGACCATGAGATACCCATGTTGATACGTGGCCACTAGCAGTGCATTGTGGAGAGAAAAATCTTTCTCTCGGTCTACCAACATCGAGGCCAAGCCACATCGGTCTTGATGGTGTCGAGTTTTTGGAAGCAGAGAAGGCGTTTTGTTTGGCTTTCTTCTTCCGTTTAGTAAATAGCTGATTTTTTTATCTCCTATAATCTGGTTAGCTCTTGCAGGATGGACGGGGGTGCCTGTTGAGTATGTGCAAATCATCATTTAGAAGATTCAATATACTTGTATTTTTTGTAGTTAATGTCAAAGCATTCCTCTCATAAAGAAGTCGATTTTTATCTTTTATTTTGGAATTTGCTATATCTTTACCTTGATTTTTGCATTGCAAATACTTTTCTATCATATTATATCTACCAAATGTATTGTGTTTATACTTTTCTATCGATATATATAGATATGAGCAAGAAATGGAATCACCTCATTTGCTCTCATGTCCTAGAGATTACCACGTCAATAGTAGAAAAAGAAGAAAAAAATTACCCATCACTGCAATAACACAAGACTAAAACACCCTTATATTGACTTTTTTATTACTCACCATTGTCCTTATTAAAAAACTTAAAAAAAGAAAAACATGAAATTATCCACCATTGCCATTATAAAAATATAAAGTCCAAAACAACCTTAAATAATTTTTAACAATCAAGCAATACCCTCCTGCCCTCACATATACCTATCCATCGTCTCCTCAACACCGATGCCCCTTTTCTATTATCGGCTGAACGTGGGATTGTGATGGGTGGCTATTGGGTGGGGACATCGGGTATGAGTGGGTATAATACCCTTTGGTGAGAAAAAAGGGTGGAAAAAGGCAAAATCTCTCTAGATACATCGTTTTTTCTATTTACCCTCCTTATCCACTTCTATTAATTCTTACAATGTGGGTTCGACTTCTACTAATTCTTACAATGTGGGTTCGATGTGAGGGGTAGATAGTACTATTCTTAGGTGAAAAAAGGTTTCAAAAGAACTCACTCCTAATAGTATAGATCGGCAATTTAAGTAGACCAACGGTGGACGCAGACGTTCGAAGGTGAAGCAGTAGATTCGATCAATTTCAACATCGTGGTTGATATGGTAGCCGTGCTTGTTAAAAGAGCAAAGAATGATGGATGGATAGATACTATAATTCCTCACCTAGCGGATGATGGATTGTCTATTTTGCAATATGCGGATGACACTATCCTATTTACGGATCATGACAAAGAGAAGGCGAAAAACATGAAACTGTTGTTATGTGCCTTTAAGCAATTGTATGGTCTTAAGATAAACTTCCACGAGAGCGAATTATTTGTTACGGGAGGCAAAAGAATTCGAAGATCAATAGTCGCTGGAGTGGGAGGAGTTAATGCGGTTGGTGGGCGCTGGAGTGGGAGGAGTTAATGCGGTTGGTGGGAATTAGCAAAATAATTACTAATTACATGCAAGAGCAATTACTAATTAAAGCAACGCTTGGAGAAGATGATGAGGATGATTTTTTTTTTTGTAAATTCGATCAATTTAAAGTCTCGAGTCTTTAGATTACATGCAAGATGCAAAGGACATGGTTCCGAACTTGGGATCCGAAAGGAAAGTGTTGGTATGCTAAGCAGCGAGGTAAAAGACTCACTTAGCACACGAACACAAAGATGAAATTTGTGAAGTAACTAGGAACACGAAGAGACTTCGCCCCCTAGTACTCCGTCACTTCGCCTGTTGACCTGCACCCTCACTTAGCAGTTTGACATTAGCATAAGAGAATGAGCACGAGGCCCCGGCGTTTGCTCTGCGTAGAGCTCACTTCGCGCCAGATCTCCAACAGAAAGTGAGGTTATTAATGACAGAAAGCAAGAAACCCAACGGCATGTTAACATCACACCACTGAAACAATTCAGGCAAAATGAGTCTGATGATGAGGAAGAGGACGATGATGATGACCTTGAGATGGGTGAATCACTTGATGCCTACAAAAACTGGTTGGAAGCGAAAGGGCCTCATGCAGATATATATATGCTATTTCTACTACACTAACATCCTCCAATTGTTATCTTTACTTAATATAAATTTGTTGTAACTCGCAGAACTACGAGACGACTATAAGCAAGAAACAGTAGCATCATACACTGAATGGTTAAGGAAGGAAGGCCTGTTTGAATGAAATTAGTAATTATTTTTCCCTTTTGGATATTCTTATTTATTCGTAATGAAATTTGTGAATATACTAAGTGTTTGTTGTACAGTGTCTTATAGACCAGCTAGTCAGCGTATGAGAGAACAGGATGAGAGCAATGATAGCAATGCGGTACAAGAAATAGAATGGCCAGCTCATGCAAGAAAAATAAAGAAGAAGACACAAGGTTTTAAGTGGTTTCATACATTTTGAAAGTACAGACAATATTATTTATCATATTATGTAACTCTCTCTTTTGTGATTATAACTAGCTGACAAGGATGTTGCGCGTGGAACAATGAAAGCAATAGCTGCTGGGACAAAAAGTTTGAAGTCTCGCACAGAGAAACTAAAAAAAAAGACATCAGGCACGATTCTGAAAGGTTAACGTCAGGGTAGAACGTACCTACATGGTCATCAGGCCATGCACCAGCGGCACCCACGAAGTTTGATCGGAAGGTTTCACGCCAGTGGTCCGGCGGGAAGCTCTGGTGGCGGTACTGCAATTTGGATCGTAAGGCATCTCAATTACAACAGCCTCCCTGCTCATCCTATTGGCCCCGTGCTGTTGTGATGGGACATAAGATTGAAGCAGCAGCACAAACTCCTCTATCTAGGGTACATGGCGGCAATTGTGTTTTGTTTGAGCAGAACCATGAAGAGGCATTGTGGGAGGATATCTTACATGGAAGCAACTTGGTGACAGTCGTCTTCATGCATCATCGATCCAGCAATCATGTGTCTTGTTCGGGATAGAGTGGATGGAGGAACCGGTGCCGAAGCTTCCTTTGCCGGGATCGATTAGGACGATTTGGGAAGTGCAGGACGAGGGCCACATATGATGGTGGGAAATGTAGGGCCACAAATAAATTAAGGGCTTGATTTGTTTCCTAAGTGATATGGAAAGGAGATTAAAGGTCAGATGTCTTCTTTTTTGTGAAAATTTCTAGCCTATTTCTCTATTTTTCTAGACACCAAGGGAGGAATGTCATCTCCTTTTATTAATAATAAATAGATAACATAATGTTGCTTTGTGCAGATCCACAAGATAATGGATATAAAAACATTTAGCCATAATTTTTTTTAAGATGAAAACCAAATGAAAAATAATAGTGACAACAACAAGACCTTCAAAACAATACAATATCAATAATAGACCTATGATTTATAGTGGCAATAAAGTTAGAATGTTGATCAGAACCGCGCAAATGCGCGAGCCATCCCACTAGATCTCATTATATAAGAACAAAACTGACAACTCCAGTAGCAAAACTATACTTCAATACTACAACAATCATTCATATTGCACTAAGCTACAAAAATGAAATCATTCATATTGCACTATGACCAAGAATTGTTTGGACTTCTCCCGTTTCTTGCTCTCAGCCCTTGCCAGATCTAATTCCCTAGTCAATGCTTCGTTTCTTTTGTTACCCTGGAGCTTAAGCTCCTTAAGCCTAGTCAAGTAGTTTATACCTTGAAGGCTCCTGTCCACGCGACAGTACCTCATAGTGAGCATCTCGAGCTCTGCCATGGCACCGTTCTCAAACCGGAGAACTCTTGGTTGACCATAATCATGAACCACATGCAACTTCTTAAGGGATCGGAACTTGAATTGGGTACGTGCAATTAACTGCTCATCCATGTAACTATGCCTATCGAGACTGAGCTTAACCAGGTTTGGTAGCTTGCACAAAACGCCAAATATTTGGTCACCATGAAGTCCTATATTGTAAACATAAATTTCAGCAAGATGCTTATGTGACTCCACCCAGCTTGGAAATTTGTCGATAGTGCCACATATGCAGAATGACCGCAGGAGCTGCGGTGCTGAGGTGAGGCCATCGAGAAAGGTCATATTACCACGACCAAGGTTTTCAATGGTCATGCTACGGAGGGAGGTTACCGTGCCTATAGATTTAGCAAGGCTTTCACGAACCTGCTCAGTAGAGTTTATCAGGACGACGCCAAGATGACGCAGTTGCACCAGCTCTCCAATTTCTTTAGCTACTTCCACATCGTCACAGAGTTCAAATCTATCCAACCTCTGCAGCGCCTTCATTCTTCGGATCCCCTTGGGAAGCTTCAAGAGAACTTGCCAGGAGTTCCTATTAGAAAGGTCCAGGATCTCAAGTTTCTCCATGTTGATCAAGGATTGCGGAGCACCGCCGAGAAGAGTGTCTCGTAAGTCGAGTGTTTGCAGATGCTGCAGCTTCTCGATCTCACAAGGTATTACTGTGATATCTGTACGTCTCAAGCTCAAGAATCTGAGTAGGAACAAACGACAGACATGTTTCATATGATAGTCCTTCATGTCCTTGCAGCCTTCTAGATCGAGTACCCTCAGTAGGGTGAACTCTTTTAGTCGATCTAGCAGCTTGAGTTGGCCTTCAGGGGAGAACGTACTCAGAGACCGAACGTGCTGCATGCTCATCCGCTCGATGCCTGATCTCTGATCTTCGCAATGGATCGAAAGGCGTCGGATGTTGTCATAGGTTAATCCCCTGCAGGGCCCCCAACTAGGCTGATAAAGTTTTCTTCCAATGCCTTTGACAAGACGACCTCAAGCATCATATCATGCACACAACACTCGGTCACCCCATCGTAGTCAACTGAGCCTGCTTTGACCATATTTCTGCTCAGCAGCTCGTCGAAAGAAGCTTCTGCGACCTCCTGTGATGATAATCCTCGCTTCTCAGGAACCAAGCCTTCAGCCATCCATCTATATAGTAACCGGTTCTTGTCTATCATATAGTCCTCCGGGAAAATGCTGAGATACATCATGCAAGCCTTGAGGTGATACGGCAGATGGTTATAGCTGAGTGTAATTATCTGCCTCATTCCTTCGAGGGTAGGATTGTTCTCCATCTGAGAACCAATTGAGTTGCACAATCTGTTCCACATGCCTACGTTCCCAGGTGACTTGTAGTTGGCTAACAGGCTAGCAATGCTAACAATCGCCAATGGTAGCCCACCACACTTCTTCAAAATAGCGTTCTTTGCTTTATCCAGCTCCTTGGGGCAAGTATTGTTGGCCCCAAACACTCTATTGATGAAAAGTTTTTCAGAATCTTGCAGCCCGAGATGCTGAATTCTGTAGATCTTGTCCTTGGAAGTGGTTGGAGGGCTGCAAGCTTTGGCCACATTCTCCATCCGAGTGGTCACTATGATTCTACTGCCGTGGTTGTTCTCTGGCAACTTGCATTGGATTGTGTCCCAGGCTGCAACGGTCCATACATCATCAATGATAATGAGGTACCTGATATGATGAGGCATTAAAAATTAGAGAGGTTTTACAGCGCATTTTTCCAGTCTTTGGGAAGATAATGATAAAGATTTATTTAAAAGCTCTATATTTTTCAATTTGCTGTGGTTCGAAAGAGAATAACTGTAATCTGCAACATTTGTGACATACTTTAAAGTGTTGTTTTCTCATGTAACAGCTAGTACAAACGTAAAAGAAATTTAGCCTCAAGAGCTACTGCACTATAAAAAAAACGCTTTTCAATTACGTGGCAGTCAAACGAGAGCACAACTTTTCACTAAACTATGAGTGATGAAGAAGGAGTGAATAATTGTAAACTGTCTTATGCATTTAGAAAGTTAATAATAAAAGAAATTTAGCCTCAAGAGCTACTGCACTATAAAAAAAAACGCTTTTCAATTACGTGGCAGTCAAACGAGCGCACAACTTTTCACTAAACTATGAGTGATGAAGAGGAGTGAATTGTAAACTGTCTTATGCATTTAGAAAGTTAATGCGAAATCACATCCTCTATTTTAAAATATGACTTAAGATATCTATGAAAAATATCACTGCAAATCTTTTAGATCTAAACTGACGATGCACATGACGAATATAGCATGCGTCAGCAAACACAAGGTATCGATATAAATAATTGTTCAGATATTCATGGTGAAAGCTGAAATTTAGGTCTAACTCGGGACAAACTAAATCATCTTACCTTTATTGATGTGTTTGATATTAATTATCAATACCTCCTGACATTGTTTTCTAATGTGTGTACTTAAGATACTTTAAATGTTATACAACAAGCGGTCATGAACCGATCAGACTACTGATTAAACATTGGACTTGTGACCCAACTGCCATGAAAATAGTATCCTTTTGTTCATTTGGCAGAAAATGTGCTATTGTTTCAGTCCACAACAAATCAGTCTGATTGTTACTGAAACGTGAACGTCCGTCTAATGCACTACTACAAAAATGATTTATATTTTTTTAGGTCCAAAAATGATTTATGTTGACAATAGTCCAAAATACAGTAGTAGTGGGCACTCTAAGACCCGCCCCAAAACTAGTTCAGACTGCTGAACTGCATTTTTAGTTGTGCTGTCCAAACGGGCCGTGCCAAGCGGGCCAGCCCGAAGCACGGAATTTTTGGCCCAGCCCAAGCACGGCACGGCCCGTTTAATTTCGTGCCGGGCCGGCATGGTCCATAATTTCGTGCCGTACTTGGGCCGAGGGAGCGGCCCGACGGGTGGCACGGGCACGGCCCGTTTATGCTTCGGCCTGATAAAGCACGAATAAGGTCCAGTTAGCCACGGCCCGAAATAACATTAAGTCAAAAGAAATGTAGTTTCTATGTCACCACACATGTTTGAGTGACTTGGTGGTAAGCAAATTGAGCTACACCCTGGAGACCAAGGTTCGAATCCCACACAACCCCTATTTTCACCTCATTTTTCATGACTTCAAGTGTTAACGGGCCAAAATTTGTAATCGGGCTGTCGAGCCCGCGTGCCTAACGGGCCGGCCCGGCACGGCCTGCAGCTTTCGTGTCGTGCCGTGGGCCGACGGCCAGGCACGGCCCGAAATGAATATCGTGCCGTGCCGGCCCGAAATTAAATGGGCCGGGCTTTTCGGGCCGGGCCGTGCCGCCCATTTGGCCAGCACTAACTTTTAGTAGCAGAACCTTAAAAGGGCCCAAACTGAAAATGAAGACCATTTTCAATCGGAGGCCGATAGGAAGTCGGACTATATAACTCGGCTTGGGTTTCACTTTGCCGACAAATCTTTCCACCGACCGTCGTCTCTCTCTCTCACACACGAGATTTTTACTATTTTACCCACATAACTGGTGGGATTCAATAGAATGCCCACAAAGCTCTTGGGTTTTGTAAAAATACCCACAAAAGTTGCATCCGTATAATGTCCATATCTATTTTTTGGAAAAAAAAATGCCGTCGTACCTTTGTCCGATGCCAAAACCTCCTAGCAAAACTAGCCAAGAGGTAAAGTGAATGGTATTGTAAATTTGGATGAGTAAAACAAACGGTTTTATAGTTCAGGGATAAGTGGACGTTGTCGATAGTTGGAGAAAGTAAACTAGACTTTATAATAAAAAATTAAAAATATTTTTTGGTAAAATTAATTCTAAATAAATAATGGTTCAAACGGATTCAAAAATAGACTTACAGTTAGAAAAATACATTTTGAATTTAAAACTCGATCCATTTCTCTCTCATACCCATTCACGCTTACCAGACCATAACATATGGCAGAACCGGCTCCACATCTCACTCAGGTGCTAATGGGCTGAGTTTACTCAGCTTTTATGGGCCTAATGGGCTGATCTCCTCAACGCTATAAGAAAGAGCAATCTTCATAGGAAGAAGTCTGATTTGCCTCCTCTAACTATTGTGGTAGTTCGGTTTTGGTCCTTCGGTTATAAAACCAGATACGACCTTTAACTCTTAATATTGTTCGTATTTCCTCATAAGCTGTTTGGATAGTGGTATTGTTTGACACACTATGGGGCCTACTTGTCGAGTGTATCTTTTTTCTGTTTTCTCCTTTCGTGATGTTTTTTCTTCCATAGACTAGCTTCAAGTGCTTAAAAAATTAAGAATTTTCTAGAATAGAGGCTACGAAAAATTGTTATTTTTGAAAAATTTCAAATTTTAAATAATTTAAGTTAAATATTATGGAATGCCACTTTGTTATTTTAAATTGGGCGATTTATAATTCAAATTTGGAAAGTTGTAATAACAATAATTGTTCCTTAACTCATGTACTTTGGGCACAAAAGTGTTGATATTTTTTAAGCTTTATAAGTTAAATCTCTAGAAGGAAAAGCCGTCCGAGAAAACAGAGAATTAAAGGCATATGACATGACATACTGATAGATGCTTCCCATAATGCCACATCAACCAATAGCATTATCCAAACTGTCTAGGGAGAAAAACGAACAATATTAAAAGTTAAGGTAGTCATCTTACAAGGTTTCGAGGTTACAAAATCGAACTACTATAATAGTTGGAGGAGGCAAATAAGACCTTTTCCATGTCCATATAGGAATTCGGGGGGAGGGGGAGGGAGTATGTTTGGTTACGACCCATACTGTCTAGGCCCATATTGGCCCATACTCTTGGTTATATATCCTACTCGGTCAAATATCCAAATATCTAGAACTCGGAACAAGTTCGAAGACTGATGACGTAATTCAATCTTTAATATTTTACTTTTGGAAATTCAAATAATTATTAATGAGAAAAGGACTTTTCGTTGTATTTGACTCGATGTGCTGTGACATGGATTTTTTTTTTGTAAAGAAACAAGGTGAGAGGCAGATATTGAAAAGATAATAGAATAGTGTGGACAGTGATACTTGATCCATGCTCGTAACACAGTGGTGGTGGCGAGTCCAGGTCGACCTCAGGGTGGGCCAGAAGCTACTTGGGCCATTGAGGGTGGGGCGAAAAAGGAAAATTTTTTGAAAAGAACAAGAAAAAATCAACTATTTACGTTGCTACAGTGCTAAAATAGAGAGTTGGGCTGGATTTGGGGGTGGCCACCATGTAGACTCGCCCCTGACAGCAGTATCTTTTAACATGCTCATCAGTGCCATGCACGGTCTAGGTTCAATTTGAACGGATGTCTTGATATGACAAATTAGATAGATATTTTTAATTAACAAAATAAAAGAAAGGCAGAACATATTTAGCTAATCCGCAGAAAAACATATTCGATCAGCATTAACTCGCCGTCACGACCCTGTCTACCGACAGTTGTGCCCATCATCGACAGGAACCGTTGGAAATTTCATGCAAAAGTGCATGCCCATCGTCCTCGCCCGAAACCGCCTCCCTATATAACTTCTCCTACACGCTTCGTGGTTGAGATTTTAGTCAATTGAGTAGTAAGGAATTTTGTTCTTTTTTTTACTTTATCCTTTCACAAATTTGCAAAAAGAAAAACTTTATGCGTTCATAGGGATAACGTATACACCTGCACGAAAAAGCTGATGGACGCAAAAGTGGCGCTCTACACGAACAGCTGTATATATTTATATGTAAGATCCTGTTCGTTTCCTGCTCTCTAAAATTTAAGCATCTGTCATATCAAAGAGAATCTTATTATTTATAAATATTTCGATCAATTTAATGACAAAACCCTATTGATAGATTGGTGCTAATTTTCGAGATGAATTTAATGAGCTTAATTAATTTAGATTTTGTTAAAGTGATGCTACAGTAACCGTCTTCTAATCATGACTTAATTAAGTTCATTAGATTCGTCTCAGTAAATTAGTCTAGGGGTCTGTAATTTATTTTATAATTAAACTTTATTTACTACTTCTAAATAGTAAGATTCTTTTTGATATGACAGCTCTAAAGTTTAGACCCTGGAAACGAACACACCCTAAGAGAGAGTAGGCGTATATATAGTAATACTATTAGAAGAAAAATTAGTACCTCTTGTCACTGACAAAGTTTTCTATTTTGCTGGTCAGCTCATCCACATCCATGGCGCCAAGGTTGCCCATGGACTCTTCTTCTTGCATGCCTTGGTGTTTCTCTCTCTTGACCTTCAACAGCTGCCCAAGAACTCGCCGTAGCAATCCCTCCAAGTCTTTGCTTGCGTCAAACGCCTGGGATACCGACACGTGCGCTTGGCAGACGAACTCGGGAGCAAGGGATCGGCTCACCTCCATTGCTAGCGTTGTCTTCCCGAGTCCGCCAAACCCGACGATGGAGAATACCTTTAGCTTCGTGTCCGGATTACTATCATCCGGTCTCACCATATCAGCCACCAACGCAGCCTGCTCCTGGATACCAACTAACTGCTGGGGGTCGTTGGCAACCTGCTGCGTGGGGGAATAGGCGGCGAAAGATACCGATGGCCGCAGCGCCTGGCCGTCAAGGTTGTATCTGGCGCGGCGCTCGCTGATGTCAAGAGCCCGGGCGCGAAGGTCTCTGATATCACCGGCAAGACGATGCCGCGCGCCGAGGGTGACGAGCAGGTGCCAGACGGCGTGCAGAAAAGCACACGTGCCAGGCGGTGGCACGCAGCGAATGGTGCGAGCGAAGATTCTTCGGCGTCGTAGTTGAGCTCGCGCACCTGCTTCATCCACTCTCGGAGGAAGTGGTTCACCGAGCCGTCCTCTGCCTCAGAGAGCATGCGGAGGAGGGCGCCCATGACGGCCACCTCGTCTCTCAGGTGGACGATGCCGCCGCGGACGCTGCGGAGCAACCGGTACTCGTCGCTTAGCAGCTGCCCAAGCTTGCCCACGAGGGCCTTGGCCACATCTTCTGCGTAGCTCACCGCAGCCTCCTCCATGTCGCTTATCTTGTTACCTACAAGTAAGTACCAGATAGGCTGCAACGGGGAAAGCTTGTACTAAGGCAAAATCAACTCGTAGTGATTTGGTTGGATTTATATATGCTGATGTTTCCCGAAGAATTCATGAGCTGATGGATCTTACATGATTTGCTTTCACTTCTGAGGCCGTGTGTCCCATGTACTGTATACAACCTTTTGAGGCCTCCACATTAATCGGAGAAAACTCCTAGAAATTCTCACAAAAAAGCAAAACATCCGGCCATTGAATTGGATTGCTAACAAATCATAGCCTATGGATCTTACATGATTTGCTTTCACTTCTGAGGCCGTGTGTCCCATGTACTGTATACAACATTTTGAGGCCTCCACATTAATCGGAGAAAACTCCTAGAAATTCTCACAAAAAAGCAAAACATCCGGCCATTGAATTGGATTGCTAACAAATCATAGCCGATGGATCTTACATGATTTGCTTTCACTTCTGAGGCCGTGTGTCCCATGTACTGTATATAACCTTTTGAGGCCTCCACATTAATCGGAGAAAACTCCTAGAAATTCTCACAAAAAGCAAAACATCCGGCCATTGAATTGGATTGCTAACAAATCATAGCCGATGGATCTTACATGATTTGCTTTCACTTCGAGGCCGTGTGTCTCATGTACTGTATACAACCTTTTTCGGCCTCCATATTAATCGGAGAAAACTCCTAGAAATTCTCACAAAAAAGCAAAACATCCGGCCATTGATTTGGATTGCTAACAAATCATAGCCGATGGATCTTACATGATTTGCTTTCACTTCGAGGCCGTGCGTCCCATGTACTGTATACAACCTTTTGAGGCCTCCACATTAATCGGAGAAAACTCCTAGAAATTCTCACAAAAAGCAAAACATCCGGCCATTGAATTGGATCGCTAACAAATCATAGCCGATGGATCCTACATGATTTGCTTTCACTTCGAGGCCGTGTGTCCCATGTACTGTATACAAATTAACGGAAGTCCTGGCCGAATAAGGAAATAAGCAATCGTGTGAGTTAAACTTACATACACAAGCAGATTCATGTGTATACGTGGAGAGAGGACAAAAGCTAGATTTCCTACTTTACAAGAGATACAAGATGCATGGTCATTACTGATCACGCTGTTGGCTGGGGACAAACACGTTCCTCGATCGCCGGCAGGAGGAGGAATTTCGTAGCGTAAGTGAACTTCTTGGCCGTGATACTTGCTGGTGATAGGAGCAACCGTCCTAGGATAGCTGCAGATCGGAGAACACATACCTGGAAGCACACACACGCCAAGCAACTCCAATTAGTTAGTCATTACAGAATCAACCTGATGTCATCACAAGAACCCCAAGCCTTCACGAAGGGGATTGGAGAAAAAAGGTAATCTATAGATTAATTGATTAATCTTGGTTGGCTTCAACTTTACTGGGTATCTTTTAAGATGCTTGGTCATCTGTGTTTCTGTCAGAATAATCATTAGAAACGGATTTGTCACCCAGGCCATCGGAACAGCAAAATAGTATTGATAAATCTTGGTTTGTAAAGTTAACATATATTTTTTTAACATGCAAAGTCATATTTGTTCTGTCAAAACAGCATTAGCCCATCCTGGGATAGCTGCAGATGGAAGAAGACATACCTGCAAGCCTCACGTTTGCCGGATGCCAAGCAACTCCATTAACTAACCATTACAAAATCAACCTCATGTCATCACAAAAATCCCAGGACTTCACGAAGGGGATTGGAAAAACAAAAAATACATAGATCAATCTTCGTTGGCTTCAAGTTTAGCAGGTATTTTTTGACATGCTGGTCATTTTTTGTTTCTATGAAGATAGTCATTAGAAAACAAATTTGTCTCGATCCAATTCATGCAAGAATCCCAGCCATCACCTAACAGATCACACCAACAGATAATATAGATGAATCATCGTCTCCAAAGATACAATGTATTTTTTTAAGGTGCAATGCCATATATGCTTTCTGTTAAAAACTCAAAATATCATTAGCATAATAGGAACTATTGTCAGCTTCGTCCTTAGCACTAAATGAGGCGTATAATATCTATTTTTTCATAGTTTTGCATATAATTATTGAAGTTCCATTCAATCTCTAGGTGCAAGTAGGAAAGACTTTTATCTGGCTTTCTTTTTTGAATATTAAGTACAGCATCCTGCAAAAAGGTATATAACTAACTCTCTTCTAAAAGTTTCACTATGGCATAAGCTGATTTACTGTGAGTAGATTAAGTATACTAGGCTAATGATGTTGGAAGAGAATAGGATCTTGCTTTTTTTAAAGCTTATTGAAGTAGTATTCAGGCAATACCTTATAATAAGCTTCTCTTTGAGAACTAATGGATTGTCATAAGTTAGGGCCGTATTATATGAGGTTAACATGTCATAAGATACTTGGTCAAAATCAATCCAATAATTAATTTTTAAACATTTTATACATAAGGAAATACTACTCCCTTACTAAATTGTTGTCGCCGTTGACTTTTTTGTTACGTTTGACCATTTGTCTTATTCAAAAAAAGTTTAAGAAATATTATATATATTCTTGCAATATGTTTTATCACTAAAGAAACTTGAAATATAGCATATAACTTTTTGTATTTGAAAAATTTTTTGAATAAGACGAATGGTCAAACGTTACAAAAAAGTCAATGGCGATAACAATTTAGTAAGGGAGGGAGTACATGACTATTATAAAGAAAAAATTATCATGTGACAAAAAGGATAACAGCCAATAAAACTTTAAAAATTCATGGTCAATCTGGAAACTTGAGTAACATATAAGTGCAATTACTTTATAGGTGAACACAGTGGGGTGGAACGAAGGAAAAAGTGGAGAGGATTTCATGCAGTTTCTGGAGCATAGGATAACTAGGTATCACTTTTACAGAAAAAGTACTATGGTTGGATATAGGTATGTAGATAGCATTTTTCAGTGGCATGCACAAGAATGGGGTGCACTCCTGAGTGGTTTGCTTTCACAATTCATCTAATGAGTCATGTATTGTTTGTTCTACATAATCAATAGTCATGAATGAATATGTACTTTTATCGAACAATTTGACGTTGCAGGCTAATCATGGGAGGACATATGTGCGGTTCTTGGTCCCCATGAAGAAACATTGTTGCAGGTATATACTCCTTTCTTTTACTTAGCTGATTAGTTAGGTAGTAATGCAATACATAGTCACTAAAATGAAATGGAATCTTCCACAGATGAGTGCCATGGGAACATAAATGTCTATTATGTATTACACGAAAAATGAAAATAAAAAGTATGATCTCAATAAGAAAAGAAAAATGATACAGCGTGAATCAGATTCTATTTAGAATTAAATAACAAAATGTTACATAGACAAAAAAAAGAATATAAATATAAATTTGAATTCCTAATTAAGGTAGTGTGTGTAAAGTTGCATAATTTATATATGTAAATCCCTGCCCCGTGCAGGTGCACGGGTTGATGGGCTAGTAATGATCAATTGGACATCAGGCGTAACTTTTGTGGTAGTTTGGGGCGTGTACCAGGTTCGTGCCTCCCAAGCGACTGTGACGACATCAGGTGGACATCAGCTGTAACTTTTGGGATCTTGTTTGTTTCCCTATTGTTAGTGGTTGTGAATTTTTGGTGGTTGCTAATCCTTTTCTTTTCTTTTTGCTAATCCTTTCTCTTGTACTGATGTTTTTTTTTACCTTTTTCTTTTTGAGAAACCTAGTAGTGACGTTAACTATACTAGATGGACACTAAACAAATAGCCCCCATCTACGAATGACACTAGCAGTGCATAAATAAGGTGTCGGACCATTTGCAGAAAAAGAAAAGGTGTTGGAACAAATAGTTTGTCCCAGATTATCATGAAACTGTTTTCCACCATGTGGTGTGTTACTCCACACCAATACATAGGAGAAATATCGCCGATGTATTAAAAGCAAGATGGCGAGTTGGCGACATACTTGACACTATGGAGGACTATCGCCAATGTAGAAAACCAAGAAGATGGCGCACCGACGCAACAGTTTCTCCTCACTTATATCAACGAATTATAAAAGCAAGAAGGTGACACACCAACAAAGGAGGGACATCGCCGTGTATAGTGCCATTGACTCCAGAAGTCTTTGTACCTAACATTTGTGATGACCTGACGGCGACGACCACATTCAAGTTTATAGGCCCCCACCAATTGAGGAGGTACGATCTGTAGTCCTCAAACGATCAATATTCTCCTTGAACCGCTCTCCTCCATAGCCCCTCCCAACCTCCAGATCATCCAACAGTCATGTGAAAACAATAGTCGCCAAATAATTATTTAGGTCCTGTTCGGTTTCACCGGAATGAGGCCCATTACGTCTAGAATAAATCAACCGGATATCACAATTGTTTGTATGAAAAACAATTCGGTGACGAAAAATCGTATATTGACTGTCATAATAACACACGGCGTGAGAGACTCTGCTTAACTCTAACGCAAGACTATACTGGAATGCAGTGAATTCTCAGATGGGCCAGTTGATTTTCTCTACAAATTAACAAAGACAAGTAAACATGTAAAATTCTTGTGTCACCCGCCAAGATAGACTGATGTGCAACTGTAGTCAATTGAGAATAAAATAATAGGGGTGTTTTCAGGTCCAAAATAATGGCCATTATTTTCCCTCAACTAATGGCTATTAGTTGGATCTAACGGTATCGATTAAATTTTAAAAGTTAATAACTAATAACCATTAGTAAGGGTAATATTGTCAATATAATATGATTATAATATAAAAATTCATCATAAGTAATAAGTTAGTCAAATTTTACATAAATTTATTATAAAATATTTATTTTAGATTTGATTAATCACCATCATTAATATTGTAATCAAGTTTTAGTGTATTTAACATAAATTTGTATGATAAAAATATTAATTTTTTAGTGCAATTACTAAACTATCTTTGAACTAATGGCCATTAGTTGAAGAAAAATAATGGTCATTATTTTGGACCTGAAAACCTCTCAAATAATAAGCATAGGAGTCGGCTATGGGCTATAAATAGATCGACCGAATGGCTCTGATTGTATTTTCTATTCTATGAATAGTGCTAAACCGGCCATGAGTGAGGTAAGGCACAGACAAAGCAGGTTGGCCAATTTAACATACAAAATAGCTAATCGTGATCAAACCTTAATTTTACTTTAATACTACTACTCATGTGCTGAAAAAGATAACATGGTTTGAATTCTGCTCGGCTGATAGATATGGTAAGAATTATGCATGTCAGAATAGATAAGAAGGTAATAGCCAATCAGATAAACATCTCAATCAAACAGTTAACCAATAGAAACCATCTATACATAATCTACTGATCACTTCACCAAGTACATGTCGACTAAGTGAAGTAGAATATGAACGTCAAACTAAACTACACAGTTGAGAAAGACTGGTATAATCAACAACTACCAATCCGAGGTACTCGATCAGCAAACTAGATCTAACCTTTAACGGATATTTCACGGAGGACATGTCAACTAAAGTGGGCAGGATAAGTCAAACTGACTACCCAACCACTAAAGACGGATCTAATCAACTAAACACTGTAACCATGACTCGAATGACTAGATCTAAGAAGACTAAGACCATAATATAGACCAAGTGTTAAGATAGGACAAGACATACTACCTCAACAAAGGACTGGAACAGGTTTAAATAACACTACTTAGTCGATACTCAAAAACAATAAACTAGGATAGATCTAAACTACTGAATAACTAGCAAGGTAGCCCGCACATTTGCATAAGTTTTAATTTAATTTGGCAAAACTATGTAAATCATTTAATGGCAATATACTTATTCTATAATATAAATAAACATTTAAAGTATTAACATCATGATATCATAAATCTTATATTTACTAATTGGAGGCTCCTTTTGAGGCCTCCACGTTAATCGATAGAAAATTCTAGAAATTCTCAAAAAAAGCAAAACATCTGGCCATCAATTTTGGTTCTCATCAAAGTTGAGCCATTAGATCTATGCACTCTCATACTCGCAATGCATGTTATGGAAAAAATCAGCTCTCGCAATGCATGTTACGGAAAAAATCAGCTCCCTACTCCACGGCACCTACGATGACAGCCGTATTAAGGAAAAAAACATGTACGGGGCATTAAGGAAAAACACATGTATCCGGTAAAAAGATTGACTCCCTACTCCACGAAACCTAAAACAGAAAAAAAATAGAAACCGATCGATTACTCACAATCTACGGACGTTGTACGAGCCGGAACTATCCAAATTTAATATACGTAACTCCAACTTTGCATGTCATGTATTTCCAAAATAGATAGTATATAAATATACTATTGGAATAAATGAGTAATGACTCATTTAAATTAGAAATTCCAAAAGCCTATTTAATTGATGAATATTGGGAGGTGAATGAAATATTAAAGAGATGAGGAGAGAAGGGAGAGTAACGCATACATGCATGTAAAGTGGTGACCCTCTCTCTTCATATTCCATTAGCAATTGCTTAATCAAAGAGCCTCATCATGGTACATGGTAACTCCTTTGAGTTACTTCATGAAACGTAACTCCCGTGAGTTACTTCATGCACGTAACTCACGTGAGTTACTCCCGTGAGTAACTCTTTTGCTTCACCTCTCTAGTGCTCTCATGTGATCACTATAAAAAGAGACCCAAGGCTCTCACCAAAGACATCACACCCAAGTCATTTCACTTCTATAGCTGTAAAGTGAGCATCCTCATCCCGACATTTGCGTACACAAGTGTTGGGAGAGCAGGCCTCCGAAACTTCGTCCCTCTTGCGTTCTTGTACCGGGATAGGAGGGCGATAAGGTTTTTGGGGAGCGCACGTCGCGACTGCTCGTTTGTGTTCATCTACATCACGTACGTTGATAGCTCTCCGGTGGTGGTGTTCGTCTACAACAAGCGAACGACTACTTCCCGCTACATCAAGAGAATAACCACATCAACTAACTCCAGATGACTATCCCAAATGGAGATGGTGTGCTAAACGCAATTCCTCTCGCCGCTCCAACTCCGTATGTTCTTACTTCTTTCCTCTTGCTCCTTTTGTTCTCAATTGATAAACAAGACATGATGATGTCTTTGCTAGTTTCTTATGATCGATCCGTACCTCTAGTCATACTTATGTTTTATGCCGTTATTTTGTGGATTAAATATAGTAGAATATTGCCTCTAATTTCAACAATCCAAAAACCTTATATGTATAGGCAAATTTCTACTAGTGGTTTTGCTGCCGCGTTGAAACCCAACGTGTTCGATGGTGCGAACTATAAACGTTGGAGAGTAAAGATGGTGCTTTGGCTCACCACCATGAATGTTTTTCACGTGGCACAAGGAAAGCCTGAAGGAGAGCTTAGTCTTGAGGAGGCCAAAGCTTTTGAGGCTGCCGATAATCTCTTCCGAGGTGCTGTGATAAGCGTGATTGGCGATAATCTTGTGGATGCCTACATGCATTACTTCACTGCCAAAGAATTGTGGGATGCACTTGAGGCCAAGTATGGAGTCTCCGATGCGGGAAGTGAGTTGTATGTTATGGAGCTTTATCATGACTACAAAATGGTAGATGATCGCTCGAGTGGTGGAGCAAGCTCATGAGATACTATCTCTCGCAAAAGAACTCGAGAATTTCACATGTGTACTACCGGATAAGTTTGTGGCCGGCGGTATCATTTCCAAGCTCCCTCCTTCATAGAGGAATTTTGCCACAATCCTCAAACACAAGAAACAAGAATTCACAACGGTGGATTTGATTGGGACTCTTGATGTGGAGGAAAAGGCGAGAGCAAAGGATAAACGTGGGGAAGGCCATGAAGCGGAGACTTCTAATGCAAATATGGTGCAAAAGAAGAATTCCCAATTCTATAAGAAAAAGAATTTTCAGAAAGGCAAGTTTGAAGGCAAGAACAAGGCCGCTCAAACAACCAACTTCAAGAAGAAGAAGGAGAAAGGAAACTGCTATGTTTGCGGTGCTACGGACCATTGGGCTCGTGGCTGTAAGGACCGCAAGGACAAGCAACAGCACAAATCTAACAACAAGTCTCGTCAATGTTGTTATGGGCGACACCGAGATGGGAACAAGCGGGTATGGTAATCCAACTGTTCTTTCAGTTTGTCATTTACCTGATTGGTGGATTGACACAGGAGCCAATATACATGTGTGTGCTGATATTTCCTTATTTTCTTCTTACCAGCTCACCAAGAAACAAGAATTCACAACGGTGGATTTGATTGGGACTCTTGATGTGGAGGAAAAGGCGAGAGCAAAGGATAAACGTGGGGAAGGCCATGAAGCGGAGACTTCTAATGCAAATATGGTGCAAAAGAAGAATTCCCAATTCTATAAGAAAAAGAATTTTCAGAAAGGCAAGTTTGAAGGCAAGAACAAGGCCGCTCAAACAACCAACTTCAAGAAGAAGAAGGAGAAAGGAAACTGCTATGTTTGCGGTGCTACGGACCATTGGGCTCGTGACTGTAAGGACCGCAAGGACAAGCAACAGCACAAATCTAACAACAAGTCTGTCAATGTTGTTATGGGCGACACCGAGATGGGAACAAGCGGGTATGGTAATCCAACTGTTCTTTCAGTTTGTCATTTACCTGATTGGTGGATTGACACAGGAGCCAATATACATGTGTGTGTTGATATTTCCTTATTTTCTTCTTACCAGCTCACCAGGACTTCCTCCGTGTTGATGGGAAACGGCTCGCATGCTTCTGTTCATGGAGTTGGTACGGTCAATCTAAAGCTCACTTCGGAAAAGACCGTGCAACCGAAGAATGTGCAGCATGTTCCCTCAATAAATAAAAATCTTGTGAGCGGATCTCTGCTATGTAGAGATGGTTTTAAGTTGGTGTTTGAGTCCAATAAAGTTGTATTGTCAAAGTATGGAACTTTTATTGGTAAAGGCTATGAGTGTGGAGGCTTGTTCCGCCTATCTTTGTCTAATGCATGTAATAATGTAATCAATCATGTTTGCAATGATGATCATTCCAAATTTTGGCATTCACGTCTTTGTCATGTTAATTTTGGTTGTATGACGCGGTTAGCAAATTTGAATTTAATCCCGACAATTCCAATTGTCAAAGGCTCAAAATGTCAAGTGTGCGTGCAATCGAAGCAACCACGCAAACCTCACAAGATTGCTGAGGCAAGACACTTGGCACCGTTGGAACTTGTTCATACGGATTTGAGCGAGATGAATGGCATATTGACGAGAGGAGAAAAGAGATACTTTATGACGTTGATCGATGATTCTACTCGCTATTGCTACGTGTATCTCCTTAAAACCAAAGATGAAGCATTGCACTATTTTAAAATCTATAAAGCTGAGGTTGAAAACCAACTTGAGAGAAAGATCAAACGAGTTAGGTCTGATCGTGGTGGTGAGTATTTTTCATATGAGTTTAACTCATTCTGTGAAGAACATGGCATCATTCATGAGAGAACGCCTCCCTACTCTCCCGAGTCAAATGGTGTGGCTGAAAGGAAGAACCGTACCCTAACCGAGATGGTTAATGCCATGTTAGGAACTTCGGGTCTTACCCGGGAATGGTGGGATGAGGCTATATTGACTGCCTGTCATGTTCTAAATCGTGTTCCTATAAAGAACAAAGAAAAGACTCCATTTGAGGAATGGGAGAATAAAAGACTCACACTCTCTTACTTGTGCACTTGGGGCTGCCTAGCAAAGGTAAGTGTACCTATCACTAAAAAGCGCAAACTTGGACCTAAAACAAGTGGATTGTGTACTTCTTGGGTATGCTTTCCATAGTGTTGGTTATAGATATTTGATAGTGAAATCTGAGATACCTGATATGTATGTTGATACAATCATGGAATCAAGAGATGTCACTTTCTTTGAGGACATTTTTCCAATGAAGGAAACACGTGGAACGCTAAGTTATGAATCATTCCAGATTCCAAAACCTACCATTTCGACAGAACATGTTGAACAATCACTTGTTGAACATCATGAGGAGGAACACAATGACATGTCTCGAAAGAGCAAGAGACAGAGGATTCCTAAATCCTTTGGTGATGATTTTATTGTGTACCTCGTAGATGATACTCCCAAAACCATTGAAGAGGCATATACATCTCATGACGCTGATCGTTGGAAGGAAGCGGTGCGTAATGAGATGGATTCCATAATGTCTAATGGAACTTGGGAAGTTGTTGATCGTCCGTACGGGTGCAAACCTGTAGGATGCAAGTGGGTGTTTAAAAAGAAGGCTGAGGCCTGATGGTACAATTGAGAAGTACAAGGCAAGGCTTGTGGCCAAGGGTTACACCCGAAAGAAGGAGAAGATTTCTTTGACACTTACTCACCTGTTGCCCGGTTGACCACGATTCGAGTACTACTATCATTGGCTGCCTCAAAAGGTCTTCTCGTTCATCGGATGGACATTAAGACTGCTTTCCTTAATGGGGAGTTGGATGAGGAAATTTACATGGAACAACCGAGATGGATATATAGTGAAAGGTCAAGAGGGCAAAGTGTGTAAATTATTAAAATCCTTATATGGCCTCAAGCAAGCTCCGAAGCAATGGCATGAAAAGTTTGATAGAACTTTAACCTCGGCTGGCTTTGTTGTGAACGAAGCGGATAAATGTGTATACTATCGCTATGGTGGGGGCGAGGAGTTATCATGTGTTTGTATGTTGATGACATACTAATTTTTGGGACTAATCTCAATGTGATCAACGAAGTTAAGGAGTTCTTGTCCCAAAATTTTGAGATGAAAGATGCTGGGAGTAGCCGATGTGATCTTGAATATCAAATTAATAAAGGATGATGATGGTGGGGTGACATTGGTTCAATCCCACTATGTGGAAAAGGTTCCGAGTCGTTTCGGCTTCAGTAAGTGTAAACCTGCTCCGACTCCTTATGATCCTAGTGTGTTGCTACGAAAGAATCGAAGGATAGCAAAGGATCAATTGAGGTACTCTCAGATTATTGGTTCACTCATGTATCTTGTCTGGCGCTACACGACCTGACATCTCTTTTGCTGTGAGCAAACTTAGCCGATTTGTTTCAAATCCAGGAGATGATCATTGGGATGCTCTAGAGAGAGTGATGCGCTACTTAAAAGGTACTATGACTTATGGAATTCACTATTCTGGGTACCCGAGGTACTGGAGGGATATAGTGATTCTAACTGGATATCCGACGCTGATGAGATTAAAGCCACAAGTGAATATGTATTCACTCTTGGAGGTGGCGCTGTTTCATAGAAGTCTTGCAAGCAGACCATCTTAACGAGGTCAACAATGGAAGCAGAACTCACAGCATTAGATACAGCTACGGTAGAAGCAGATTGGCTTCGTGAATTCTTGATGGACTTGCCGGTGGTTGAGAAACCAATACCAGCGATTCTTATGAACTGTGACAATCAGACTGTGATAACCAAGGTAAACAGTTCTAAAGATAATATGAAGTCATCAAGACATGTGAAGAGGAGATTGAAATCTGTCAGGAAAATGAGAAACTCCGGAGTTATTGCATTGGATTATATCCAAACATCTAAAAATTTGGCAGATCCCTTCACAAAAGGTCTTTCACGAAATGTGATTGACAATGCATCGAGGGAGATGGGTATGAGACCCACATGAGTTACACCACAGCGGTAACCCATCCTATGTGATCGGAGATCCCGTGAATTAGGATTAGGCGAAACAAGCTGGTGGTTAACGAAGAGGAGAGTATATTATTTATTAACCCTCTCTACGAAGATGCAAAACTCTCCTGATCTGTATGGCAGGCTGATTTTTATCTTAATGTGTTCCAAGTGGCTTGGTTAGCATAGATGTTGTCCTACGGAACATCTTAAAGGAACATACCTATATGAGCATGACTGCTGGTCACGGTCTATGAGATGAGGGTGATCTCTAGAAAGCTCATGAAAAGGCAAGGAGTTCGACCTATATGCTCCAAACCAAGAGGATGCTCATAGCAGCCTAGTATCGATAAAGGACTTGAGTGAAATCATTCCGCACAAAACTATCAATTCAAGGCTTAGTCCATTGTGCGGTTGTGGACTGACGTAACTTATGTTCTAGGTGGATGTTCAACCTTATTAGGTCTCCACCAAAACACTGGTATATCAAAATAGGAAGTGGGATAAATTTCAAATATGTCTTTTGAAATTTGGTGGGGATTGTTGGAATAAATGAGTAATGACTCATTTAAATTAGAAATTCCAAAAGCCTATTTAATTGATGAATATTGGGAGGTGAATGAAATATTAAAGAGATGAGGAGAGAAGGGAGAGTAACGCATACATGCATGTAAAGTGGTGACCCTCTCTCTTCATATTCCATTAGCAATTGCTTAATCAAAGAGCCTCATCATGGTACATGGTAACTCCTTTGAGTTACTTCATGAAACGTAACTCCCGTGAGTTACTTCATGCACGTAACTCCCGTGAGTTACTTCATGCACGTAACTCCCGTGAGTAACTCTTTTGCTTCACCTCTCTAGTGCTCTCATGTGATCACTATAAAAAGAGACCCAAGGCTCTCACCAAAGACATCACACCCAAGTCATTTCACTTCTATAGCTGCAGTAAGTTATTCCAAGGTATGAATAGTGCCTACAGTAAGTTCTGAAAAAACAAGCCAATATTCAAGAGGAAAGACCGGTATTTTCAAAAGATGACGTAAGAATGAACAAGAAAGACTGGTACTTACGCCTATGCCGGATCTCGGCGGCTCTGAACCTGCCCTTGATTTTAGTATTTGATGCTCTCGGTTTGGCTTCGATTTTCTGCAAATGTTGAATCTCGCGATCTTTTGCACTGGAGAGCGAGTTGGGTAGATTCTCGTGCGGTCTTCGGGGCTATCTCCTTGTCCACTTGAGCTGATTTTGCTGCTTCTAAGGCTTCAGCAAGTTCAGCCTTCAAGCTGGCATTCTCGGTTTCTAGGATCTTGTTGGAGCGAAGGGTTTGAGCCAAAATGCTATCTTTAGCGAGTAAGTTCACCTTCGAGTTCTCCAATCCGGGCCGCCTGTTGTTCTTCGATACGAGAACCTTCTTCTAGTGCTTGTTCTTGAGCCGCTGCTTTTCAGCAAGAATTTCTTCAGCCTTTTTGTGAGCAGCGACAAGGTTCTCAAGTGCTGAAGTCAAAAGTAAGACTGGTCGGGAAGGGAGTTGGCTAAAAATATATATGAAATATGAAGAGAAAAATTGGGAATATTACTCCGATTAACTTGACGAAGCCTTATGATTTCTTGCCGGCGCTCCTCCATCATTCGATGGGTGTTCCGCAAGTTGGCCTCTCTTTTCCGAAGATCGTCCTCCTTAGCCTTCGGATCGGCGGTCCGAGTTTCTAACTCACCCAATCGTTCTTGATTGGTGTAGAGTTCTTCCTGCGAGCGAGTGATAATAGCGAGTCTTGGCCTCGGAGCTTTTCGGAAGAACCTAAAAGGAGAAAAGAAAGTGAGAAATATGATAATCAAAAGGGAATTGCTTGGAGGAATTATTAAAAGATAGGGATATACTTGGCCGGATTCCGAGAAGCTCTTTAGGGCCTCTTCTTCTTGAAGGGCGTCCCATTGAGCTGTTGCGGTGAAGGTTCTAGCTCCACTGGAGCTATCCACCTCTACCTCTCCGACTACCATCTTGGCTAGTTTGGGTCCTCTAGGAGATTTGCGAGTTGTCCTAGCCCGGCGAGGAATTTCTTCCATCCAAACTGGTCCTAATGAGAGCTCCGGAGGGATTTGAAATAAGGTGGCACTGGGGAGGAGGGTTGCCGGAAGAGGAGCTCTCGACGTTGGAAGCTTGCTTTTCGGCTTCTAAGTATGAGGCGGCGGGGAGTTCCTTTGTGGGAGCCGCACTTTGAGATTCAATTGAGATTGAAGCGGTGGGGGCAGAAGCGAGGAACGTCACCGGTCCGAGGTGAAGCGGCGGCAGCAGTACTACTAGCCGGTGGTTGAAAAGCGCCGGGGATAGGATCGATCCGTGATGCATCCGGAGTAGAGGCAGAAACACCGCTGGCGGGGGCTGTAGCGAAGCTTTCTTTCTTAGAAAGCTAGCTATGCTAGCCTGGAAATTAGAAGGTACCCTGCAAGGAGAAAGCACTTTTAATAAGACTGGGATAAGGAACATTGGTCGATTTTTGGAACTTCGACAGGTGAAATAATTTAAAGAAGATTTAGACTTACGTGGAAGCCTTCTTGAAGCCGGTGGAGATCTTAACCTTCTTGGACGGGCCCCGGGTATCTCCACCACTTTTATCTGCAGCCCTTTTCTCCACTGGATTGACTTGTGGAGTTGGAGCTGCGACCGAAACATCGCCGGAACCGGTCTGGTGGCCATACCGGAACCTCTTGGGTACCTTGGACAAGGGATCGGCCGAGGGAGAGGTACTTTGAGTTTTTCCCAAAGAAGCTTCAAGAATAGCTCGGGCTGCTCGGCGATCCTTTTCCATAGCTTCTTCTTCACGTCGTTGATCTTCGAGTTTTTGTGCCTCCGAGCGAGTGTCGACGGGGGTGGTGGAAGAAGAAGCAGGTTTACCAATGGTCAAGGAGGTAGTACGTTTTCCGGTACTAGGAGCTTGAACCACGGTCCCGGATTTGGTGATTTTTGAAGTGAGGCTGGGAGGTAAGGGAAATGACCGGTCTGAAGGCCTTTTATCTAGGCCGGCTTGGACAGCAAGAGGAGCGGCATTGTTGGTATAATCTTCCCCCCATGTGTCATTAAGAGGAAGCGGAGGATGACTCCTGTAGTTGTCCATTTTCTGCAATTACAAAGATTGTGTCTTTGTAAGTAAATAAAGATAATGAGTAATAAAGATTTGAAGAAACAAAAAGGAGATACTTACCGGGTCGCGAGGATTGCACGAGCTGAAGGCCGGACCCACTCTTGTACATCCGGATAGATCCGGGTTTGGCTGCAGCATTTGCTTAATGCGAACCTCTAACCGCTCTTTGTCGGGAAGAAGGGTTCCATCCAAAGGCATAGCGGTGTCTTCGTTGAAAAGCCAAGCTGGATGCTCTTGCTTCTTGAGCGGTTGAACTCCTCGCACTATGAAGCTCCAGAGAACTGTCTCGGCAGTGGCGCCTCTAACGGTCTTCAAGTATTTGATGTTGGCGAGGAGTGCAATAACTTCATTGTCTTCTTTGAGCTTTTCCCTGGTTTCTGCAGTGGGAAAGTTCTTGGCTACTTTGGCACCGAAGGCTGGAAGAGCTGGCTGGGAATTGTCGCAGAAGAACCATCCTTTTTTCCACCGAGCTATGCTCTTATTCAGCGACGAGGGAAAAATATTCGTCCGCGCTCCGAGCATTGGATTCCTACACCACCGATTGCAGCTTGGCGGTCCGATGATGGGAGTGGACGGATTTGGAATAAATATTAGAATAATTTGAAGTGCGGGAGGACTCCAAGGAAGGCCTCACACGGATGGATGAAAAAGGCAATTTGCAGGATGGAGTTAGGGTTGAGATTCACTAACTCCCATCCGTAAAAAGAGAAGTCCCCTGAAAAAGGAACAGCAAGGGAGATCAAGACCGCGGAGGAAAAAATCTTTGAAGACTAGCTGCTGAGATTCATCTATACCCCAGGGAATTTGATCGGGGAAGGGACACTCCGGTTTAAGATGGGTTGAGGCGGAAGATACCCATCCTTGACTCGCTTCATTCGGAGAGGACTCCGTAACCTTGCTGGGACCAAGGTCTTGAACTCCAAATGGAAGCCGATCGCGAGGAACGAGAGGAAGAAGATGAGGGAACAGCGATGGATTTCTTCTTGCCCATCTTGAGAGAATGGAAAAAGAAAGCTTTGAATTGGTTAATGAGGAAGGAAAGCGCAACGAGAACAAGAAGCGAATGGTGGGCGCGTATGAGCTTCGGGAGCGGGGTTGACCTAGGTCGACTTTTCGTTTTCTTTTATAGACGCCTGGGATGGGCCCGGGGCTGGAAAGTTATTGGGCCTTTTTAAGAGGCCCGAGGGATGTCGTGATCGTGCAATTATGACCTAACGGCCATAAGGAAGTTAATGATCTGTTATCTGCGTTAATTATGACTTAACGGTCATAAGAATAAGCCGTTGTGCTTTTATAAAAGAAAAAGCGGTCTGAAAAATGGAAATTTTCAGATAAAAGTTAAAGTCATGCAGAATTTTGTAATTCAGCGAGTATGAAAGAGTAAGATTTTACATTACTCGGTGATAAAGGATGCCTTAGGCTATGGGTGTTAATCATCCGGCTGATTATAGGCTTTGGAGACTCGAGTCGTTGTGAGAATATAAGGGATAGACTGGTCCGATCAACCAGAATTGTGGTTTTTAGTGAAATTTTGATAAGTAAATTATAAGTCCAGGCTGATTTAGGCGGTCTGTTATGTGAAATTGGTAAAAACATACGAGAGGATAAGAAATTATAGCCGGTATGACCGGTCCGGAAAATATGTTCTTAGCAAAAATTGCTGAGAGGGATGTGATTTAGTGGAAAATAACCAAGCATAATCTCTCAAGAAAGACTCTTGCATTATTTGTGATCCTCAAATGATACAAGAGTCGGGGGCTATACCTAATTAGGTGCACCTGACCGGTGCACCGTATTCAAGAGCGGTCTGCGAAAATCTAGGGAAGTAGAAAATGATGGAATTTAAAAGAAGCAATCTATAGCAATTGGATATTGAAGGAAATAATGAAGAATCAGCTAGTGGACTCTTGCATTATTTGAAAGGAGTTCAAATGATCCAAGAGTCGGGGCTATACCCAATTGGGTGCGCCTAGCCGGCGCACCGTGAGAAAGATAAGCTTCGACTACCTAATTAGGTGATATAAAAGGTGAAAAACAATAATTTTTTCGGGCTTCTTGTTAAAGCACTTATGAAGAAAAAGAACGAGTTTGTAGCAGATTGGAGTTCTTTTTAATTTTACCATGAATAAAGACCAACGAGCAGAAGACTGGTTAGTTTTATTCAAGGTTAAATCAAAAATTACTCGGGGGCTGCTGTCGTATACTTGCTTTATGGTTATACGAGATGATGAAGAAATGGATACGCAAAGACATGGTAGCAAATCGAGAGAAGATACGAGATAAGGGCGATAGGCAACCAGATGCGGGATAATAGAAGAACACTGTAGACCGGTATGGAAACAAGGCGGATACTAAGACCGGTATACAATGACGTGAGAAGCAAGTTATAGAACAATTTGTAGTCTGATTAGGACTACGGATCAATAAAGAAAGTTAGAGATAGAATCCCATATATGTAATTCATTTAATCGGCTAGGACTACGATTGTAACCCTAGCTCCCCCGGACATATAAGGCGGAGCAGGGACCCCCCAAAAAGGATCCGAGACTTCGCAATTAGCAAATCGCTAAAGGCAATACATAACATACGGGACGTAGGGTATTACTCTCGATTCGAGGGGCCTGAACCTGTCTAAAATCGTGTGTTCCTGTGTGTTCCGTGTGTTGCACCATCAAATTCCACGCTCGTGAGGGACCGGGTAGTACTAGTGCCGAGTTTAAGACTCGACATTTGGCGCGCCAGGAAGGGGTCCCGGCGAGTTCCTAGCGAGTTCGATGGCCACTTCGTTTGTCGTCGACTTCCGAGCCCGGCTTCAAGATTCGCTTCGGATCCCTCGACTTTGAAGCCGACTCGGACGGGAAATTGTCGTTGATGAATCCGACTCGTTGCCGGGCCGCTGCTTCTAAAGCGCGATCACCTGCCACGGTTGATACCTTTGATTCGGAGCTTAGCGGGTCCGACGCAGCTTTAGCGCGAAACATCGAGCTCCCTATGCTTATGCCTCGGAACGGTGCCGGGCTACGGCGCAAAGCTGTTCTCCCGAGTGGATGCGATTCCGAGGAAGACGCTCCGGTCTTCTTCCAAGTGTTCATGACAGGACCTGTTATACGCCAACTCACTCCTGAGGAAGCTGCTGAAGAAGCGGCAAGGATGGCGAGAGCTGAAGCTGAACGCGATCGTCGTGAAGGAGAAGAGGAAAACAGAGATGAACAACCTCCGCCACCTTCGGCCGCGGATCCGCGCACAAGTGCTACTGCTTTAGCTGGAGGAAGCGCCCTGCGACCGCTCCCCGGCTACGGGCCCGCTACGGACCGGTCCGGAGACCCGGATGAATCTCCGAGGATACAACAATCGACGAGGATCTCGCGGCGGAAGACGCCATCGATCTTCCGGCGAGCTTTGGATTTAAGTTCCATGGAAGTAGAGATGAATGGCGCTCGGGTCTTCACATCGCCGGTCCACAATATTGTGGGAGTGAAACAGATTCTTGAAACAATACCGGAAGAAGTCCTCAACGCTACGCCGGGATTGCGCCGTGCGCTGAATTTAGTTGATGCGGCGGCTCTGCAAACAAACCAGCTCGTCCATGATCGAGCGGAATCCTCTGGTCGCTCGCATTCCCATTCGGAACGACCGACAAGGGCCCGGTCGACGGAGCTTCTTCCGGAGGAAGGCTAGCACCTCGGCGTACCCCGATCACGGATGCACATGAACAAGCTCCCAACCAAGATTTGCGGGTACCGCTCAATGATAATCGGGACGTCCGGAACGTGCTGATTGATCGTCATGCAAAAAGAGTGGAGGAGCGAACGAGACATGAGGAAGATGAGAGGTGACGGACCGGTCATGTGGATGATCGTCCTCGAGATCTTGCCCCACCTCGGCGCAACGGGCCGGCAGCTTCGGCGCCACCCACCAACGCAAATTATCCGCGCAACGATCATCGAGGGCATGGTAGTAGGCATGCTCATCGAGATGGACGACGCCGTGATAGTAGAGACCGGAGAGGGCGAGACAACCGGGACAGAGATGCTGAACCTCGGCGTGCGGACAATGATCGTCAAGCTGCACCTCCACCTCCGCCTCCATCGCGACATGCGAGAACCAGCGAACAATGATCGTCAAGCTGCACCACCGCCTCCGCCTCCTTCACGGGACGCGGAGCCGGCGAATAGTGATGGACAAGGCGGTTCGGGAGACGGATACCGGGAGGACCGTTACTACGACTATTCCGATGATGACAGGGATCGTAATTATCGGCATCGCCCTAGCCGTCGATCTCCGTCACCGGTGCTGGACTGGTCCGGAAGATGATGAATATTCTGTAATTCCCGCTTTTACGCGAGATTTACGCATCTGCAAATACCCCGGGGATTTAAGCCCGGGGCCATTGACAAGTATGATGGCAAAGCGCCTCCGGCCGAATGGCTCCGCATGTATACCACGGCTATCCGGTCGGCGGGAGGAGACACGTTCGTGCTAGCCAATTATCTACCAATGTGCATGGAGCAGGCTGGACGCTTATGGTTGCAATCCCTGCCCGAGAAATCTATTTCTTCGTGGGGAGACCTCACCAAAAAGTTCGTAGAAAACTTCTAGGCGACTTGTGAGAAGCCAGGAAACTACTTCGACCTCAATAGGCTGAAGCGAAGCCCGACGAGACCCTCATCGATTTCATCGGACGATTACGCAATAAGAAAGCCTTAATCCCCAATGTTCCCGATCAGCAAGTGATTGCTGCATTTCAAGTCGGCGTCCGGAGTGAAGCGCTGGTTCACAAGATTGGGAGACGTAATCGAAACCTTACCATGACGGCGTCGAGTGCTTCAAGATAGCGAGATGATTACGCTGCTCGGAGAATCAAATGTAGTCAATCTGCGTGGGAACAAAGGGAAGGAGCCGAAGCATGACCAAGGCAACCGATCCGGATCCGGGAATGACAAGAAGCGTAAGGCTGATCACCTTGTTGCAGCTGTTGACCGGTCTCATGGAGGAGACCGGCCAGCACCCCCTAAGAGAGGTCCAAGAGAACGATTGTCGTTTGAAACACTTCGGACGGCCCTTGTATGATCCATAATGGGAATCATAAAGCTAAAGAGTGCTTCTGTTAAGGCCATTTGCTCAATTTGCCTTAAAGGTTGCACCTCGATCTGCTTACGGGAATCGGAAGGATGACAAGGGCAAGGATAAGGACCGTGAAGACAATGAGGATGACGAAAGTTTTCAGGAACCAGCCCGAGAGGTGAACATGATTTATGGAGGCCCGGACGCATACGAGTCAAAGCGGAAGCAAAAAATGTCATTGAGGGAGGTTAATGTTGTTGCTCCTGCAACTCCTGAATATCTTCGGTGGTCCGAGGTCCCCATCACATTTAGCAGGGCGAGATCACCCGGAGGTACTACCGAAAGCTGAAAAATATCCACTCATCCTTGCTCCCATTGTTCGGAAGGTGCGGTTGAAGAGAACTTTCATTGATGGGGGAAGCTGTTTGGATATCTTGTTCGCTAAGACTCTGCCTGAGCTTGGCTTCGACTGTCGCTAATTTAGAGCGCAGTGTTTCTCCGTTCCATGGTATAATACCGGGCGGAATAGTTACCCTTTGGGGCAGATTTCTCTGCCGGTGACTTTTGGGACGAAGGAAAATTATAGAAGGGAGAATATCATCTTTCGGGTGGCTGACATAGACTCAGCATACCATGCTATCCTCGGAAGACCAGCTCCGGCGAAATTTATGGCCATCCCAAATTATCGGTACTTGATGTTGAAGATGCCGGGCCAAACGGGGTCCTGTCATTCCGGGGTGATATCAAGACCGCTTATGCTTGTGAGGTGCATAGCACGGAGTTAGCATCCCGGATCAATTTAGAAGTTGAACGTCAAGAAATCGGAGAAGCGGCTGAAGCTTTGGAAGTTCATACAAGGATAGAGGATGAAGTACCGGTCAAGAAGATTGCAAAGGAGAAATTGAAGGCCGATACGGTGGTTTCCAAGACTGTTCGGCTTGATGAGTCGGACCCCTCTAAGGTCACCCATATAGGGGCTGACTTGGGGGATAAATAGGATAGCGCGCTCATTCTTTTCCTCCAGGAAAATAGGGATATCTTCGCATGGCAGCCTTCGACATGCCGGGTGTTCCTAGGGAGAAGATTGAGCACGCACTGTTGGTGCGTCCCGATGCGAAGCCGGTGAAACAGAAACTCCGGAGGTTTGCCCAAGACCGCAAGGAAGCTATCAAGAAAGAGATAACTAGGTTGTTAGCAGCTAAGTTCATTAGGGAGGTGTATCATCCAGATTCGCTTGCCAATCCGAGTGCTTGTACCAAAAAGAATACTAAAGAATTAAGGATGTGCGTTGATTATACTGATCTCAACAAAGCTTGCCCCAAAGACCCTTTCGCGTTGCCTCGAATCGACCAAGTTGTTGATTCGACTGCTGGCTGCGAACGTCTCGGTTTCCTTGATGCTTATTCGGGGATCATCAAATACCGTTAAGAGTTGAGGATCAGATAAAAACCGCGTTTATCACCCCCTTCGGAGCATACTTGCTACACGACTATGCCGTTTGGATTGAAAAATACTGGAGCTACGTATCAGCGTGGTATGCAACGTTGTCCGGATTCGCAATTGGGAAGAAACGCAGAAGCTTATGTTGATGATATAGTGGTCAAGTCTCGGAAAACCGAAGATCTCCTCTCGACCTGGCGAGAGACCTTCGATAATCTGCGGAACTTTTCCATGAAGTTAAATCCGGGCAAATGTGTATTCGGAGTTCGTTCGGGAAGTTACTAGGTTATTTGGTATCATGGAGAGGTATTGAAGCCAATCCGGAAAAAATTCGGACGATTGTTAACATGCAACCCCGAGTTGTTTGAAGGATGTTCGGAAGTTGACGAGGCGGTATGGCAGCTCTTAGTCGTTTTATCTCAAGGCTGGGAGTTCGAGGACTTCCGTTCTTCAAATTACTTAAAAAGCAAGACAAGTTTGAGTGGACCAGTGAAGCACAAGCAGCGCTTGATCAGCTTAAAGAGTATCTCGGTAATCCTCCGGTTTTGGTCCCGCCGAGCCTGACGAGGTTATTCGGTTATATATCTCCGCAACAACCCACGTGGTGAGCACGGTTCGGCGGTTGATCGGAAGGAAGAAGGACATCTGCAATTGGTGCAACACCCGGTCTATTTTGTAAGTGAAGTTCTTACTGAAGTCTAAGATAAGGTATCTCCAATTGCAGAAGTTAATATATGCTGTAGTAATAACTTCTCGAAAGTTGAAGCATTATTTCCAAACGCATCCCATTGAAGTTAAGACTGGGTTCGCTATAGGAGATATTGTTCGCAATCGAGAAGCAATTGGTCAAGTTGCTAAGTGGGCTATAGAACTTGGCCAATATGAGATTACGTTCTCTTCGCGGACAGCTATTAAGGGACAAGCATTAGCTGATTTCATAACAGAGTGGTTGGAAACGCAAGTGCCGCAGGATATTCAAGCATTGGAGTATTGGGAGATGTTCTTTGATGGGTCCCTGCAGCTTTCGGACGCGGGGGCTGGAGTGGTACTTCTCACTCCACAAAAGGAGCCGCTCGGATATGTTTTGCAAATGCACTTTCGAGCTTCGAACAATACAGCGGAGTATGAAGCTTTGCTTCATGGGCTCGAGAGTAGCCATTTCATTAGGCGTCCGTCGATTGGACATCTATGGTGATTCGATGTTAGTGATCAGCCAAGTTAATAAAGTATGGGATGCTCATGATGATCATATGATTGCTTATCATCAAGAAGTTCGGAAACTTGAAGATAAATTTGACGGTTTGCGCTTTTCTCATATACTGCGCGGAAATAATTCTGCTGCGGATGAGTTGGCTAGGCTGGGATCTTCGCGACGAGCGGTTCCTCCTGGCGTTTTTCTTCGAGTAATGGATAAACCGTCTATAAAGATGGAGCCCAAGATTATTATTACAGAAATCAAAGATAAGGCGGTCTCGAGAAAGTCGGAAGGGAAAAACGGTCTTGAAGAACCGATCGATAGTCCGGGTTTGCCGGAAAAGACTGAAGATGGATTCAATACTGGTGGTATTCAGCCATTGGATGTTATGATTATTGATTCCGATTGGCGTACTCCGTATCTTGACTATTTGCAATCTAGCAAAACACCGAGAGGATAAGGTGGAGAAGCAAAGATTAGACGTTCGAGCTCGCAGTTATTTAATTCTCGAAGGAGAGTTGTATAAACGTGGGGCTAATATTACGATGAAATGTGTGTCGGTTTCCGATGGTATTCAATTGCTTGAAGACATACACAAAGGAATTTGTGAAAACCATGCTTCTTCGAAGACATTGGTTGAGAAGATATTCCGACGGGGATTTTATTGGCCAACGAGCAACGGATGATGCGCATAGAGTGGTTAAAAGTTGTCAAGGATGCCGGTTTTTTGCAAGACAACTTCATACTCCGGCTCGGGAGTTGCAATTGATCCCAATGACTTGGCCTTTCTCTACTTGGGGGCTGGATATAGTGGGACCTTTTAAACGGGCACCGGGAGGATTCACGCATATTTTTGTGGCAGTAGACAAGTTTTCCAAGTGGATCGAGGCTGAAGCGAGTTACTAGTATAACTACGGCCCGCGCAATCAAGTTTTTGCGAGAACATTTTTGTACGTTTTGGGGTTCCATACGGTATTATTACTGATAATGGGCCTCAATTTACTTCATAGTTCTTCAAAGATTATCTTTGAGAGTTTAGGGATCAAGGTGCAATATGCGTCGGTGGCACATCCGCAGAGCAATGGACAAGTGGAACGAGCTAATGGAATGATTTTGACCGGTCTTAAACCGAGAATTTTTGACCGATTGAAGCCTTATGCGGGAAAATGGGTTAAGGAATTGCCCTGGGTGCTGCGGGGTTTGCGCACTAATGTTAGCGAGCTACGAGACAGTCTCCTTTTTCTTTAGTATATGGATCGGAAGCTATGTTACCTACTGAAATGAATATGGTGTCAGCCGGGTTCGATATTATGATGAAGAAAAATATGATGATCGACGTCGAGGTTGAATTGATTGCTGCGGAAGAATTGAGAGATCAAGCTCTGATTCAAGCCGCCAAATATCAACAAGGATTGCGTCGATATCATGATCGTAATGTTCGCACGCGGGAATTTCAAATCGGAGATTTGGTTTTGCGGAAAATTCAATCTAACAAGAACAGGCATAAGTTGTCACCGGTGCAGGAAGGACCTTTTTTGGTGAAATCGGTATCCGGACCAGGGGCTTATAGGCTTATGGCCTTGGAAGAGGAAGAAATTCCAAATTCTTGGAATATTGATCAACTTCAGTCGTTTTTATACTTAAAGAGTATTTATTGTAAAGTTTTTCTTATTATAATAAAGTAATTTTATCTAATAATAATATGTTTGTTTTTTGTGTCTCCATACTTTAATTTTGAATTAAATTATTGAGCCAGGGGGCTACTATGATAAAGAGTAGTACTGTGATATTTTGTTATTCTGCTATGATAAGAGCGATCTGTGATATGCTGCTATTCTTGAATAATAAGACCAGTCATTTAGTTAATGGATTGCTGTGATAAGAGCAGTCCGCTGAAATTATAAGCTTGTGTTTAAGACTGGTATATTCAGGAAAGGATAGAGTATAAGCTTTCTTTTTTATGAATACTCATTGGTAAACTGTTGTATTAAGAACAGTTTGAAAAATCTTACAAACTAGCTTTTTTGCTCATGTTATATCATATCTTGAGTAAATAAGTTAGTAAGCATAATGGTGAAACCAGTATTCATAAAACAAGAAAAAGTGACTAATATTTATAAAGCAAACAGTATAGTCGACAAAGATGTTCAAATTCAAAATGGCCCTATTACAAAATCTACTCGAGCGGGACCGCTGGAGAGTACCGGTATCGCCGATCGGGGATTTCCTTCGAGCCTATCATCTAGAGTTTCTTCGAGAATCGGAAGAAGTTACAATTAAATCTCTGTCAAGGTCTTCGAAGGCATCTTCTATTGTTTGTCCGGCGGCGGTTGCAGCATCCTGAGCTTCTTGATCCAGGGCGAAAGCTGCTGGTGCTATGTTTAAAGGGATGCCCGATGGATCAAGCTGGAACGTCTTCCACCAACTCGGAAACAGTACCAATGAGCGAGTTCCTCGGCTCATTGAACCGGTCTTCGGTGGTGTCGGGATGGGCACCATTCCGGATGAAATTGAAATCACAATCTTCGACCGGAGTCCAAGATTGAATTATGGCGGCGATGTGTCCCCCTCCTGAAGCGGCGACCAACCTTGAATGCTCCTTGATCCTTCTCGGAACTGCCCGGATGGCGGACTCAAGGTCTATTTCATTGGGATCAAGAGATCGACCACCATTAAGATATTCCGGGGTATGAATAGTGCCTGCGGTAAGTTCTGAAAAAACAAGCCAATATTCAAGAGAAAAGACCGGTATTTTCAAAAGATGACGTAAGAATGAACAAGAAAGACTGGTACTTACGCCTATGCCGGATCTCGGCGGCTCCGAACCTGCCCTTGATTTTAGTATTTGATGCTCTCGGTTTGGCTTCGATTTTCTGCAAATGTTGAATCTCGCGATCTTTTGCACTGGAGAGCTAGTTGGGCAGATTCTCGTGCGGTCTTCGGGGCTATCTCCTTGTCCACTTGAGCTGATTTTGCTGCTTCTAAGGCTTCGGCAAGTTCAGCCTTCAAGCTGGCATTCTCGGTTTCTAGGATCTTGTTGGAGCGAAGGGTTTGAGCCAAAATGCTATCTTTAGCGGTAAGTTCACCTTCGAGTTCTCCAATCCGGGCCGCTTGTTGTTCTTCGATACGAGAACCTTCTTCTAGTGCTTGTTCTTGAGCCGCTGCTTTTCAGCAAGAATTTCTACAGACCTTTTTGTGAGCAGCGACAAGGTTCTCAAGTGCTGAAGTCAAAAGTAAGACTCGGTCGGGAAGGGAGTTGGCTAAAAATATATATGAAATATGAAGAGAAAAATTGGGAATATTACTCCGATTAACTTGACGAAGCCTTATGATTTCTTGCCGGCGCTCCTCCATCATTCGATGGGTGTTACGCAAGTTGGCCTCTCTTTTACGAAGATCGTCCTCCTTAGCCTTCGGATCGGCGGTCCGAGTTTCTAACTCACCCAATCGTTCTTGATTGGTGTAGAGTTCTTCCTGCAGGCGAGTGATAATAGCAGTCTTGGCCTCGAGCTTTTCGGAAGAACCTAAAAGGAGAAAAGAAAGTGAGAAATATGATAATCAAAAGGGAATTGCTTGGAGGAATTATTAAAAGATGGGGATATACTTGGCAGATTACGAGAAGCTCTTTAGAGCCTCTTCTTCTTGAACGGCGTCCCATTGAGCTGTTGCGGTGAAGGTTCTAGCTCCACTGGAGCTATCCACCTCTACCTCTCCGACTACCATCTTCGCTAGTTTGGGTCCTCTAGGAGATTTGCGAGTTGTCCTAGCCCGGCGAGGAATTTCTTCCATCCAAGCTGGTCCTAATGAGAGCTACGGAGGGATTTAAAATAAGGTGGCACTGGGGAGGACGGTTGCCGGAAGAGGAGCTCTCGACGTTGGAAGCTTGCTTTTCGGCTTCTAAGTATGAGGCGGCGGGGAGTTCCTTTGTGGGAGCCGCACTTTGAGATTCAATTGAGATTGAAGCGGTGGGGGCGAAGCGGGAACGTCACCGGTGCGAGGTGAAGCGGCGGCAGCGATACTACTAGCCGGTGGTTGAAAAGCGCCGGGGATAGGATCGATCCGTGATGCATCCGAGTAGAGGCGAAAACACCGCTAGCGAGGGCTGTAGCGAAGCTTTATTTCTTAGAAAGCTAGCTATGCTAGCCTGGAAATTAGAAGGTACCCTGCAAGGAGAAAGCACTTTTAATAAGGCCGTGATAAGGAACATTGGTCGATTTTTGGAACTTCGACGGGTGAAATAATTTAAAGAAGATTTAGACTTACGTGGAAGCCTTCTTGAAGCCGGTGGAGATCTTAACCTTCTTGGACGGGCCCCGGGTATCTCCACCACTTTTATCTGCAGCCCTTTTCTCCACTGGATTGACTTGTGGAGTTGGAGCTGCGATCGAAACATCGCGGAACCGGTCCGGTGGCCATACCGGGACCTCTTGGGTACCTTGGACAAGGGATCGGCCGAGGGAGAGGTACTTTGAGTTTTTCCCAAAGAAGCTTCAAGAATAGCTCGGGCTGCACGGCGATCCTTTTCCATAGCTTCTTCTTCACGTCGTTGATCTTCGAGTTTTTGTGCCTCCGAGCGAGTGTCGACGGGAGTGGTGGAAGAAGAAGCGAGGTTTACCAATAGTCAAGGAGGTAGTACGTTTTCCGGTACTAGGAGCTTGAACCACGGTCCCGGATTTGGTGATTTTTGAAGTGAGGCTGGGAGGTAAGGGAAATGACCGGTCCGAAGGCCTTTTATCTAGGCCGGCTTGGACAGCAAGAGGAGCGGCA
Source organism: Chloris gayana (assembly GCA_031894775.1). Lineage (NCBI taxonomy): Eukaryota > Viridiplantae > Streptophyta > Magnoliopsida > Poales > Poaceae > Chloris > Chloris gayana. The sequence goes on along the minus strand of JAUNZO010000260.1, from coordinate 47,469 downwards.
TTGTTGGTATAATCTTCCCCCCATGTGTCATTAAGAGGAAGCGGAGGATGACTCTTGTAGTTGTCCATTTTCTGCAATTACAAAGATTGTGTCTTTGTAAGTAAATAAAGATAATGAGTAATAAAGATTGAAGAAACAAAAAAGAGATACTTACTGGGTCGCGAGGATTGCACGAGCTGAAGGCCGGACCCACTCTTGTACATCCGGATAGATGCGGGTTCGGCTGCAGACATTTGCTTAATGCGAACCTCTAACCGCTCTTTGTCGGGAAGAAGGGTTCCATCCAAAGGCATAGCGGTATCTTCGTTGAAAAGCCAAGCTGGATGCTCTTGCCTCTTGAGCGGTTGAACTCCTCGCACTATGAAGCTCCGGAGAGCTGTCTCGGCGGTGACGCCTCTAACGGTCTTCAAGTATTTGATGTTAGCGAGGAGTGCAATAACTTCATTGTCTTCTTTGAGCTTTTCCCTGGTTTCTGTAGTGGGAAAGTTCTTGGCTACTTTGGCACCGAAGGCTGGAAGAGCTGGCTGGGGATTGTCGCAGAAGAACCATCCTTTTTCCATCGAGCTATGCTCTTATTCAGCGACAGGGAAAAATATTCGTCCGCGCTCCGACATTGGATTCCTACACCACCGATTGCAGCTTGGCGGTCCGATGATGGGAGTGGGCGGATTTGGAATAAATATTGGAATAATTTGAAGTGCGGGAGGACTCCAAGGAAGGCGTCACACGGATGGATGAAAAAGGCAATTTGCGGGATGGAGTTAGGGTTGAGATTCACTAACTCCCATCCGTAAAAAGAGAAGTCCCTCGAAAAAGGAACAGCAAGGGAGATCAAGACCGCGGAGGAAAAAAGCTTTGAAGACTAGCTGCTGAGATTCATCTATACCCCGGGAATTTGAGCTGGGGAAGGGACACTCCGGTTTAAGATGGGTTGAGGCGGAAGATACCCATCCTTGACTGCTTCATTCGGAGAGGACTACGTAACCTTGCTTGGGACCAAGGTCTTGAACTCCAAATGGAAGGCGATCGCGAGGAACAGAGGAAGAAGATGAGGGAACAGCGATGGATTTCTTCTTGCCCATCTTGAGAGAATGGAAAAAGAAAGCTTTGAATTGGTTAATGAGGAAGGAAAGCGCAATAGAACAAGAAGCGAATGGTGGGCGCGTATGAGCTTCGGGAGCGGGGTTGACCTAGGTCGACTTTTCGTTTTCTTTTATAGACGCACGGGAAGGGCCGGGGGCTGGAAAGTTATTGGGCCTTTTTAAGAGGCTCGAGGGATGTCGTGATCTGTGCAATTATGACCTAACGGCCATAAGGAAGTTAATGATCCGTTATCTGCGTTAATTATGACTTAACGGTCATAAGAATAAGCCGTTGTGCTTTTATAAAAGAAAAAGCGGTCTGAAAAATGGAAATTTTCAGATAAAAGTTAAAGTCATGCAGAATTTTGTAATTCAGCAGTATGAAAGAGTAAGATTTTACATTACTCGGTGATAAAGGATGCCTTAGGCTATGGGTGTTAATCATCCGGCTGATTATAGGCTTTGGAGACTCGATTCGTTGTGAGAATATAAGGGATAGACTGGTCCGATCAACCAGAATTGTGGTTTTTAGTGAAATTTTGATAAGTAAATTATAAGTCCAGCCTGATTTAGGCGGTGCAGTTATGTGAAAATGGTAAAAACATACGAGAGGATAAGAAATTATAGCCGGTATGACCGGTCCGGAAAATGTGTTCTTAGCAAAAATTGCTGAGAGGGATGTGATTTAGTGGAAAATAACCAAGCATAGTCTCTCAAGAAAGACTCTTGCATTATTTGTGATCCTCAAATGATACAAGAGTCGGGGGCTATACCTAATTAGGTGCACCGACCGGTGCACCGTATTCAAGAGCGGTCTGCGAAAATCTAGGGAAGTGGAAAATGATGGAATTTAAAAGAAGCAATCTATAGCAATTGGATATTGAAGGAAATAATGAAGAATCAGCTAGTGGACTCTTGCATTATTTGAAAGGAGTTCAAATGATCCAAGAGTCGGGGGCTATACCCAATTGGGTGCGCCTAGCCGGCGCACCGTGAGAAAGATAAGCTTCGACTACCTAATTAGGTGATATAAAAGGTGAAAAACAATAATTTTTTCGGGCTTCTTGTTAAAGCACTTATGAAGAAAAAGAACGAGTTTGCAGCAGATTGGAGTTCTTTTTAATTTTACCATGAATAAAGACCAACGAGGCAGAAGACTGGTTAGTTTTATTCAAGGTTAAATCAAAAATTACTCGGGGGCTGCTGTCGTATACTTGTCTTATGGGTATACGAGATGATGAAGAAATGGATACGCAAAGACATGGTAGCAAATCGGAGAAGATACGAGATAAGGGCGATAGGCAACAGATCGGGATAATAGAAGAACCTGTAGACCGGTATGGAAACAAGGCGGATACTAAGACCGGTATACAATGACGTGAGAAGCAAGTTATAGAACAATTTGTAGTCTGATTAGGACTGCGGATCAATAAAGAAAGTTAGAGATAGAATCCGATATATGTAATTCATGTAATCGGCTAGGACTACGATTGTAACCCTAGCTCCCCGGACATATAAGGCGGAGCAGGGACCCCCCAAAAAGGATCCGAGACTTCGCAATTAGCAAATCGCTAAAAGCAATACATAACATACAGGGCGTAGGGTATTACTCTCGATTCGAGGGCCTGAACCTGTCTAAAATCGTGTGTTCCTGTGTGTTCTGTGTGTTGCACCATCGAATTCCACGCTCGTGAGGGACCGGGTAGTACTAGTGCCGAGTTTAAGACTCGACGGTTTGTGTTCATCTACATCACGTACGTCGATAGCTCTCCGAGTGGTGGTGTTCGTCTACAACAAGCGAACGACTACTTCCCACTACATCAAGAGAACAACCACATCAACTAACTCCGGATGACTATCCCAAATGGAGATGGTGTGCTAAACGCAATTCCTCTCGCCGCTCCAACTCCGTATGTTCTCACTTCTTTCCTCTTGTTTCTTTTGTTCTCAATTGATAAACAAGACATGATGGTGTCTTTGCTAGTTTCTTATGATCGATCCGTACCTCTAGTCATGCTTATGTTTTATGCCGTTATTTTGTGGATTAAATATAGTAGAATATTGCCTCTAATTTCAACATATACAACCACGTACATGGCATGTTTCGCCATACTTACGCTGTAGGAGTCAGAACTCTCCAAATTAACGCCAAAGGATAGGTTCATTGGACAGAATTCGTCACATCTACTTTTTTTTACACAGGTGATCGATCCTCTTGTCTTCTAATTTTCTTCATTAGTGATGCTGAAATTAATGTTTCCTCACGTGATTGATTTTCTCCCCTTCAAGATTTTTTTCTCTGCTCATTGAACCCTTCAAGAAGAAAAGAGACATCAACACAAGAACTTGCAAAAGGTTTTTGTATCCATGATCTTTAATAACTGTTGTTTCATCTATTTGCATGATTGTTTCTACGAAGGAATTCTAGGCTCTCAGGTTTAAATAATGTTATTTTTGCATGCAATTTTTTAGTACAACTATTATCCTTATTATCATGGCTGATTTAATTAATAGGTGCAATGAAACACAAAGCTTTAAGTGAAATTAAGGCAGGAAATAATGTATGGTCCATCAAAGCAAGAGTAACAAGACTATAGGATGCTGTCTTGATAAGTAGTAGTGAACTTTTAAGTGTTGATATGATCTTGATTGATCAAGAGGTATTAAATTTTTTTATTTTATTTTAACATCATTTGTATATAATTTTGGTACTGAAGCTAATCAGATGATCATCATCTAGGGCACCATGGTGCACGGAGTTATCAACAAGGCTTATAAGGAAAAGTTTAGATCATTGCTACAGGAAGGCAATATTTATGCTATAACAAATGTTAAAGTCACTCCAGAATCGAGAATGTATCGACCAGTAGAAAACAACAAGATAGTGAATTTCTTGCCAACATCTACGATACAGAAACTTAAGATACAGATGCAATTCCAAGATACAGTTTTAAGTTCTTTGACGCAGAGATGCTTTTTGAAAGAATTAACAAAGATGTATATCTATCAGGTATGTATCGCTAACTTATTGTGCAAATAAATAATATATTACATTTGATTTGTACCTAATTACCGATCTTATATTCAAAAATAGATGTTATCGGAATTGCATCGTATATTGGGCCAATTGAAGAAACGAAGACACAATTTGGGGTATCCAAAATTCGTGATATTGTGCTTCTAATCGAGTAAGTTGGGTATTTTTTAAGCTTTATTTCATACTATAATAGTATGGTACTGAGTACCTCTTGCAAATCATAACGAATTGTGTAACTGATAATTATATTTTCCAATATTTTCAATAGTTTAATGTTTCATAGTGATTAATTTACTCAATTCTATTTGCAGTAATCAAGAAGTCAGAGTTAGATTATGGAATGCCAAAGTTGATCAAATAGATGCTGAGTTAAAATCTCATATTGTCATAGTGACATCTACAACCGTGAAGAAATATGGCAGTAAGTCCTGAAAAAACCAGTCACCAAATTGTGTTTATGCGTAATTCTAAATAAAAATGAGATATTTGCAGGATATTCTCTATCATCTACCAATGCAGCCCAAGTTTTTATAGATTTACCTATTCCTGAAACTTTGGAATTACAAAACAGGTAAAACAAAATATAATATTGATACTTTAATTTTTAATTGTGATATGCAATTTAACATAACATATACTTTTTGTATGCAAAATAGTATTTGTTCAACTGAACATGTTTGCCAAGACATGCAAAAAGAGGCCCATATCAAAGGGACGTTGGAAGAACAGATGCAGTATAATAGAAAAAATCTGGAAGAGTTAAACTTACTTCTGCTTGACTCATCAAATCAGGTATGCAGCTATTTGTTGAACTTCATCTTTAAAGTCAAATTATGTACACGCTTGGATAAATATCCCTAAAGACTTGATTCTGGAGAAAGGAGAAAATGAATTGGAAAATATTGTAAATAGCACATATCCTGACATATCAAGAAACTACAAAAATAGGAGATACTTGGAAGAAAGAGCAATCCTATGTCCAGGAAATGAAATGGTCGACGAGATCAATGCTTACATAATGGGTCAGATACCAGGTGAAGAAGTAACATATCTTAGCTCAGATACAGTATGCAAATCAACCACTACAAAAGAAAATGAAGATCAGTTGTATCCAACAGGAGTTTCTAAATAGCCTAAAATTTCCTGGAACACCAAATCATGAGTTAAGGTTAAAATTTGGTTTGCCAGTAATGCTCCTGAGAAACATCAATCAAAGTGCAGGTTTATGCAACGGCACAAGGCTGACAATAACACAGCTAAAAAAATGGTTCATCGAAGCAGAAATCATAACTGGCACAAAGATTGGAAATAAGGTATATACAGTATTCCAAGAATTATCATGTCACCAAATGAATCTAAGTGGCCGTTCGTGTTGAAAAGAAGATAGTACCCTATATCTGTGTGCTTCGCTATGACAATAAACAAGAGTCAGGGTCAGTCACTTAAAAAGGTTGGCCTCTATTTGCCTAAACAGGTCTTCACGCATGGACAGCTTTATGTAGCTGTATCACGGGTCACAAGCAGAGAAGGACTCAAGATTTTAATATCAGATGAAGAATCCCCAGAAGACGATGTGGCAAAAAATATTGTTTACAAAGAGATCTTTTAGTACAAAATCTGCATCTACCAAAGCACTATAATATGAATTATCATACTAAGAAGTTGTAATTTTCTGCGGATGGCAATGATTATATTTCCATGTTTTTACAGACCTTGCTTAGTAGTGAATTCAACTGAGGAATTCTTTCCGTAGCAACCAAAACAAAAATTAACTACATGTAACCTACGGGAGATAATGAATAATATTAGATTAAAGGAAACGAACCTGATATCAGAGTCTCCCCTGTCTTTGACTTCAATACTGACTACCCATGTCCACAATCGTTAATCCAGTCGCTAATCAGCCACGAATTTTATTAAATTTCCTCTTCTGCTCCCTCCCCAACTCGATGGTGCTCCAAATATTCTGCGTCGACGAGCTCGACGTCGTGGCGGAGACTTCTTCGCCTAGGCCGCCGGCAATCTCGCCGTGTTCTTGAACCTGCCCTACATCTACCCGGCCATGCCAGCATCGTTGCTGGAGATGGAAAAATAACTCCAGCGGATGACCAGGCATTCCGCCGATCTACACACCCAGCCTCTCACTAGATATCTCATGCATATTCAACAAATGCGACCTCCAGTATTGGAGTTTGTTCTGACGAGAAATGTTGCCGAACTGAGGCGATAATGGCAGAATGGTGAAACGATACTGAAATAAAAAAAAATAACCAAAATATAAATTAAAAACAATGAATATTTAAAAATTTTAAAAATGTAAAATAAATATATTTATTTCATTGAAGCCCGTGCAACGCACGGGTTGATGGGCTAGTTCAATATAATTTGATATCAGTTAAATTGTAAAAGAAAAAAGAACATCAGTTCAGCTCTGTTATAATTCAGTTAATATCATTTCAATGTTTGGCATCTAGAAATAATTAGAGGTTATTAAAAATGTAAATTAAATACAAAATATCTTCTAAATATAGCTAAAGTACCAACGTATCATGTACAACACTGTAAAAAAATCTGATTTGCTGAGGAACAAAAATACTATAAGAATGCGTTATATCTATATCGATATTTGTTGGCTATTGAGGTCATTGTTGTTTGCTACTGTGTCGTGCTAAGCTGGAGTGTAGCAGAGCAACGCCAATGTATATACTGGTTCATCGCTAATATGACTCCACGGCCTATCCGCGTATGACTCCACGGCCTATCCGCGTTTGATCTTCTCTCTGAGCTCATTCGTATGTAACCGTGTTGCAGTCTGATCACGGGTTTCAATCCGGTATTGCGATGAAGCATGCAGTAGCAGCCAACGTGTTTGGAAGGTGATTATGGCAACCGGGATGGCAGGAAACAGAAAACAAAAATCTCTACACTTCAATTTGTGGTTTGGAATCCACTTGTACTACTACACTGACACACTGTAGCGACGGGCCAAATGGGTCTATAGCGGCGGTTGGGCTGGACCGCCGCTACGCCTCCGCAGTTATAAATGGAGGTTTGTAGCGGCGGCCCATCACCAACCGCCGTTACAAAGAGTTTTTAACGGCGGTTGGTCGTTCTAGCCGCCGTTAATAATAACCTTATTAACGGCGGCCGCCGTTAATAAGGTTATTATTAACGGCGGCTAGAAATATAAGCCGCCGTTAATAAGGCCTTTGTAACGGCGGTTTTCATCACCAACCGCCGTTAATATTTGAATACCGTAAAAAAATTAAATTACAATACACCAGAAATACAACAAATCTCAATACATACACATATATTAATCAAAAGTCATTGACATCTCAAAACATTCACATGTATTCGTTATCCAAATGTTTGCTTCTCAAAACAAATCACAAGTCACTTGCATACATATATACAATATACATTGTCTTTACACGAGAAACTATCAAGTCTATCAAACTACTTTCCTAATCCACTCATCATTGTCTTCACTACTATTGTTCACGAATGGTCGTGTCGAACCATACCACTCATAGAGAGAACGATGGTCTCTAGTGCTCTCATTGTCTTCGTCGAAGAACCTGCCAGTAGGGGAGATAACCTCTTTGAGCAAGAACCGACACATCCGCTCCACGATCATTAATATTTGGTCTGAAGTCGGATGTTTCGATCCTTACGGGAACCCTTTGTTCTTAAATTCTTGTAATATCTATTTGTCCGTTTTGATTCTCTACCATTAGATTTCTTTATTAACAAGATTGCAATTGTAATTAAAATCAATAGAATGTGATAAACTCAACAAAACGCACCTGTTGGTCACTCTCTTCAATAATGGCATACATATAATCTGGAGAAGCTATTCGCGTACAAACAAGTGTAGTTGCCACACTTGGACACTACCTTTTACTTGTCTAACACACTATAAAATAAAGGAAATAAGTTACTATTTTGTGAAACCACATTGATAGTAAGACAACGGCGTAGAGAAGTGAGACAAATGTATCTTACCGGAAATTTGTGTCCAAAGTACATATTTTTCGGCCGCCTTGGGTTGTGCGGCCCGCCAACCTTTACATAATTCTCGTATGCGCTGCTCCATCGTAAAAACGTATAGTTAGATAAAACTATCGTTTCCGAATTATAGATGTGTATCATGATTAACTACGTACCAATCAATGACGCTCACGATGTCGAGTAGCCCTTTTTGTCCAAGTCGAGGCTGTCGAGGACAAGAAGGTACCCAATTTTTGGCATAAGGACAAAGCAGATCCAGTGATCACTACAAGAATGATCGTATGCGTCAGTATTCAACAAAGTCTTTCAATGCAAGAGAAGATGAAGAGACTTGTTGGAACTTACTTGTAGTTGTAAGGCGCGAGAATAGAACATCTGTCCTGCCACTTGATGAAGCGAGTTATAGATGTAGGTTGCAACATCAGATTTAGCTTTGGTTGTCATCTCGGTCTTGAGTTGATCTAGCTCCTCAGGCTTCATGTCCTTATACTTTGGGTCATTCTCATTTATCCGCGGGTTGATCGCGGATTGACATATCATGTTCAGGTTGAGGTACCCGACCCTCCAATCTGGTCTATTGATTTTCTTTTTCTGAAATTTCGAATTCATCCTAAATGAAGCATAAGTCAAAAATGAACGAGATTAATGCTTGAAATATGAGAATATGTACGAGAATTGATATTTGAAATAGGAGATAGAAATGGGGTTACTTACAAGCACCAGAGGGATATAAAGGTTGTGTCCACCTTGCCAAGCCGGAACATATTGTGAATGTCGTTGAAATACAATCCAAGAACCGAGTCGGCTTCATCGTTGAACACTTGTTTTGGAACTTTGCACGTGATGACATCGACTCCAAGTTGCGATGCTCGTATGTACCGGTCGCGCACTGGCAGGTTCTTGTAAACATTCTTCGATATAAGAGGCTTGGCAAGCATGAATGTGGGGTAATCCGTGTCATCACTGTCCTTAAATAGGTCATCATTTTAGGAGATTAGTTGTCGGGACTCGACACGATCTGCGGCTTAAGAAGCTGTGGATTGCATCTCCTCTTCAATGAATCCAAGTACGCTTTAATGTTTGCTTGAGTTTTGAGCGATACAATCTTACGCTCCCGAGTCTCCGAGATTTCCGGAGGAATCGTCTTACTTGGCTCAATGATCTCGGGCTGCTCAACTGCAACCGCTAGAGACGCCTCCTTGGAGATCACTGCCAATTCTTGATGCTTGAACTCCCTCTAGCAAGATCTCTTCGGAGTTAGGAAGGTTAGGGAGGCTGAGGACAGCTTCTCCCGCTGTGTTATCCGCCTTTCGAGAGGCCGAAGCAGCACCCCAACCAAAATGGGGTTATGAGCTTCTTAGTGAAATAGGTGTTTTTCGCAACAAGTTGGGCTTCGGTAGAATGTCCGAAAGGAGTTCCAACAAATCCGTGAAATTAGCATCCGACCAACCATGGATGGCCTTTAATTTCATCAGCTCAAGTACCGTACATAGCACGAGTACACCATTTTTCACATCCTTTAGATTCCTCATATAGTGGATCCTTCGATGCTTTCTCCAGCGATGCAAAGTTGCTCAACCCACTCGTTGTCCCTCCATTGAGTAACACTTACGCTTCAACGTGTTGCAACATTTCCTCAACATCAAAATCACATGCCTGTTCTGTTACTTCCCGGGCTTGAACAGGCTCATCATCTTCAACATTGACATGATAATGAACATCAAGGTCATCGTCAACATCACCATCAACAGATTGCTCAGGTATTGCCTCCACCACGTCTTCACCATGCTTTGTCCACCGGGTGTAGTCCTTAACAAAACCTCTCGTTATTATGTGTGAATTGATTATAACCGTATCTTTCCACAGTTTCTCATTTTTGCAATCACGACACGGACAATGTATTTCATCCCTTCCTTCTTGCTTAGCATGTTGTGCGGCTTTCGTGACAAATGCCTTGACTTGTCCTCGAAAATAACTTCCCGCTCTTGACGCCTCATACATCCAAGATTTATCCATACCTCAAGCACTACACATCAATAATAATAATTACTTCAACAAAACATGGGACAATATATCTCGTAGGATCAAGTTTTGTGAGCTACAAATAAAGTGACCAACTAGATACGTAAATTATTTTAACGAAAAATAATAATTTCCTCCTTTACCTAACCTAGCTCTACATCTATCATGAGAAACCTAGATATATAATTTTCCTCCATGAGAAGCCTAGAGGTACAACTTTTCTCCATGTAAAAGACTCAAGATACAAATAGATGGACCAAAATCAACCATAGCTCCACAAATCTAGAGAATTGTGACAAATAGGCATAAAATTCAAGGTAAATTACAAAGCCAAAATTTCACTAGATTCCAACATGATAGGTAGAAATAATATATGGGATAGATTCTCCTTACCCTAGGGAACAAATCTATCCAAGAAAAACGAACTCAAAACCTCCTCCCCCCCCCCCCTTGTTTTTTGATTTTTGCCCGAATTTTCGGGCCGCCAACGATGGAGAAGCTCACTGTGTCTGTCCGAACCCGACTAATTATACCGGGAATTTGTACCGGCGGTTGACATTATCAACCATCCCTAAAACTCCCTTCAGTAACGGCGGTTGACAATGTCAACCCCCGGTATAAATCCTGGCCTATTTTAACAGCGGTTGGAAAACCCAACCGCCGCTATAAGGCCTCCATAGCGGCAGTTGGCTTTTCCAGGTGGCCGGCCCAAGACTCGTAGCGGCGGGCCACTTTGGGCCACGCCGCTAGGCCGATTTCGGCCCCACCGCTACAGTGCGGTTTTGCTGTAGTGTTACGAAATAAAAAAACAATCTGAGATCGATAATGATTTGGAATAGTAGATGTATAGAGCTTCTAATATTCCTAATACACACACTTCAATCTGAACTATTGAATCTTTATAAAATCAAACGGTTAGAATTTTTTCCGATTAATATGGTAATTTGGTGTCTTTAAGAGCGAATATGGTGCCTCCTTTTAACCTTCTAATTTACTCTTTCTATAAACTAAGGGTGCGTTTGGCACGGCTTATGCACAAAATGCTTATAGTGCTTATACTGCTTATAGTGCTTATTCTATCAAAACTGCTTATAGTGACCTGTTTGGCAAAACTGCTTATGCTTATTCATCAAAACTGCTTATTCTCACACATAAGCAATATAAGCTACGTTTTGCTGCTTTGCCTAAAGTGCTAATGTGTAGTACAAAATGACAAAGTGCTTATAGGTGCTTATACCTCATAAGCACTTTGCTATTTTGTCGTTTGGCACTTCAAACTGCTTATTGAGCATAAGCACTTCCAATAAACAGTTCAATAAGCTGTGCCAAACACACCCTCAAAGTGCATATGCTAGTACAAAATTGCAAAGTGCTTATAGGTGCTTATACACATAAGCAGTTTTGCTATTTTGCTCTTTGGCACTTAAAGTGCTTATTGAGCATAAACAGTTTCAATAAGCACTTCTGTAAGCCGTGCCAAACGCACCCTAAACAAGGACTTAGTACTAGAGATACATGTGTGTCCCTACATTGCGCGACCGTATGCACAATTCCCACTTCCACTTTTGTAGTGCCACGTCAGTCGCATCCAGACCATTTCTCCAGCAAAATGGCAGACCCTCGCCTTTCTTCTTACGCTCCCATGGCCTAGCCTGACCACTAACAGGCGGGTCGACACATGCTGCCTGTTTGGGATATAAATTTTAGTTTATGCGTGAAACTTCTTTTCTTTACCTACGCATTAACCACGCCTACTTAATGTATTCTTCTTACCTGTCTCCGTCACTCTCATCTTTTAAAGACCTTTGTTACCTCAACATTAGGGCATGTACAAAGGAGAGCCCACTGTGGTCTCTCGGGCACATATATCCAAGAAAAGAAACATGAAACAACTCTAACTATACAAAGGAGAGACTCTACATCATGTCTTTTAATAAATGCATATTATTAATGATTACATGACATAAGTCGTCTCTTCACATGTACAACGGTGCTCGAGTTGTCTCTTACATCGGAACACATGATAGAGACCGTCTCTTCGTCAAGAGACCACCCAGTCGTCTCTTCAAGGATTGGAGGGGCTATTTACAAAAATACATTGCCACATCAGCTCAAGAGTCCGCTCATTAATTAGCGTTGTACATGCCCTTAGGCCAGCACCCATTGAAGCTGCCTAATTGTTGTCTTCTTATGGCGCCTGATTTATGAATACCTTTATCAGTTCACCGAGCCACGGTGCTCGCTAGGTTCTATAGAGAGCTAATGTGTTAGCTAGGTGTTGGGGCTGGAGCGAGGTTCCACTTCACTCGGGAGGGAAACACTTGTGTCGGACTGTTTTTTGAGGTACCCGGCGAAGTAAAGGGCGCTAGAAGCGAAGTAAGGAGGTCCGCGGAGATGATGCCTTCCAACCTCGCGTCATGCGGCCCCGGAGTGCTATACCCATATAGAAAAGCGTGTATCCATGGGATGTAAAATCACCTTGGTGCCCGAGGGTGCCCTTAGGGTTAGGTTACCTGACCGTGTGTATTAGCTTCTAGGGGCATTTTGGTCATGTTAAAATTCAAGCCCCCTTTGCTCCTATAAAAGGAGGCCAAGGGCCAAGGGGGCACTTGTAAATCGATCGATTAGTGGAATACTGTTGGGCTTACGCATTGTTTCAATTGGTGTTATATTTGCTTCGCCCTAGTTCTGATCATAGAGTTCTATTTGGAGTGAGGAGTGTGTGACACGTAGTCTCGGTCCGAACCGCAACACTATGTCCTATAGAATACTATTATTGTAGCTATCTATACGTATAGCTAATTCATATTTATTTTGAACCTAATCAGTAATGAAAAAATAGTTGATGATCCAAACGCAAATCAACTCTGATGCAAACACTATGTCAGGTCGACTCTTAGTTACATATATGTGTTAATGGAAGAAGAGATAAGTGTTACTAAGACCTATAGTAACACATTTAATAAGTGTTGCGCCGTTACTAGAGCAAATTTTGTTGTAGCACATTTATATGTTACTCCTTGTGTGAAAATGTGAAACGAGAAAATCAAATTGTAACACATATATCTGTTACTACTTGTAACTAAAAGTGATACAAGTAAAATTTGTTGTAACACACACAGGTGTTACCGCTTCTAAACTTATGACATATCTTCACGCCATCTTCATCCTCAAGATTTCCTCTCTTCCTTAAACACAAGCTCAAGTGGCTGATCCCTTGTTTTCCAGCATCCTTAATAAATCCTTCTAAAGCTCTAGACCCCAAAAGTTTTATGCTGCCAAGAAAAATAAACACCCTTTCCTCAACCATATTGCCGCTTCAATGAATGAATCCTTCTTTATTGAAAACCCGGTTCGGCAAGATCATGTAGTCTCTGAGGGCATCCACAGTGCTACAGACAGCTGGTGTCTCTAAATGTCTTGATTTTCACACACAGACAATAAAAAGAGTCAAGTCATACAATGCTTTGTCTATTTACGTGTCTATGTACAATTTAATTTCTGCATGAGGGGATAAATCAAGATGATCAAATGTAGATTTCTTCTTTGTATGTCATTGTGTTGCTTGCACACATGTTATATAATTATTACTTGTTTGATGAGAAAATCCATAGCTTAATACCGTTGGTTAGAATATAATACAATCTTATTTGAAGGATCCATAGATAATTTTCTACTCTTTCATGGTTGTTTAAAGGGGCATATTTGGAAAACTATCTTTCAAACAAGGTCCCAATAGAAAGAAACAACAACCCTTATCCATTAGGAGGAGACGACCTTTGCCTTCCCATGGCCATGGCCTACCTATCCCTACTCTGTGCGTGCAGCGTAGCTTGGTGGGCAGCGGCATGCACGCATAGCCCTCGCGATGCAGTGCACCTTGGGGGCCTTCCTGCCTTACGGGCGACGCAACACCATGATTCGCGGGAGACGGGAGGCATGCTGCATGGAGATTGTACTCGGCGCGGCCATGCGAGGCGGTGTGTGGCTGGTGTCTGACAAGAGATAGATAGGAGGCGATTTCATACTCGATCTGAAAGACGCGTCGACGGATGATAGAGCGGGAGGCAGAGTCGTCTGCAGTCTGGGAGCACGAGCCTCGTGCCATCGTCTGGTGCCGCGACGACGCCCCTCTGTCTCCTCTTAATTTCTCATCCAGCTCGACAAATCATGCTCACGTGGCGTAAAAAGACAGCACATTAAACAGCATTCTAGGGTCTTGGTAACATCGATCTCTCAACCATCACCTTCTCGGGCATGTGGGAAGTCAATGTGGATCTAGCCACCAACTAGGTGCCCAATCAACTAATAGTTGATTTGTAATGAGCTGTACCCTCCCTGTTGAGAATGAAGACTGACGGAGCCCACTCTAGCAGCAGTAACACCGACAAGGACGTGAATCCATGATGGCCACCTTTAACCAAGACATAGGATCAGCTAATTTTATATATTTTTTCTCTCTTTGTACTACCTTAGGGCATCTCCAACGCTAATAATTACGTCGTCTATATGAGTATTTTTTTGCAAAAACACCCCTCCTTGGCGTGGAGACGGCCGAGCCGTCGTCTCGTTCGGCGACGGCGCCGGCTCGTGCCCCTAGGTAGCAGACGAGGCGGAGCGCGCGTTGTACGGGCGGTTTCAACCCATCGACGGCTGGGAAGGATTTAGTGTGGCGGATTGATTTTTGGCGCGCGAATCTCAGTCTTTGGCACGAAATCTTCCACGAGCACGCCATTTCTCCCCATATCCACCCATCGCAGCACTCGCATCCACCCAAATCGGAGAAGGCGAATGGGGACCGAGCTGGAAGACGCGGCGGCGGCGCAGGACAACCTGGGTTCTGTGACGGCGAGGGCGCAGAAGACCTTGGCGGCGCAAGTGCGAAGGGCTGGAACGACAACGGCGGCGTGAGGCGGCAAGGGCTCGATGGCGGCGCGGGGAGGCAAGGGCGCGACGGCGGCGCGGCGCATCGGCACAATGCGAGGTGGCAAGGGAGCAGCTGGAACCGAAGAGCTCCTCATCGACGGCGGCACGTCGTCGTGCAGTCAAGGCTCAATCTTTGCCTCCGCCCCAAGATCCAGTGCCATACCAAGCTTCCCCGCCACCCCAGCTTCCGCCAGCAGCCCTAGCTTCGCGGCGAACCCAAGGTCCACCAGCGGCGTCAGCTTCTCCGACAGCCCAGTGTCGTTTCCGTGGATGCAGAGTCCGAATTCGGATCCAACAGAATGGTAAGATTCTGATCCAACGAAAATCTCTCACAAAGTCAAGAATTAGTGATGCAACCTGTGATAGGGGTATCCTCAAAATGCATCGGCATCCTCCTTTAGTCCTTTTCACATGTGACCTGTGCCTCGAAAATGAATTGCTCAGGATTGTTTGTTAGCAAGTGACCTAAATTTTGAAATACAAGTATTGTTTTCTTGCTACAACAGGTGAGAGTGGAGGCAACTTTTTTGTTCAAGCATGTAACTTATAGTTGAATGATTGGAGAGCAAGGAAATTTGTTGTCCTGCTTGAACACTTGCTGTTACTAGAGTCATGTGCACCCTTTCTATTACCAATCAAACAGATGATAGTTTGGATAGATGAAAACAGGTTCTGTCCATGAATTGTACATTTACTTGTGCCTTGCTAATAGTTTGGATAAATGAAAACAGGTTCTGAAAACCTGTGTTAGTGGAAATGAATATGGCACTCCATATTATCTTGCAGATAGAATATATCCAGAGTGGGCAGTCTTTGTTAAGACTATATCGGCACCTCAAACAGAGAAAGACAAATTATATGCAAAAGAACAAGAATCGGCGAGGAAAGATGTCGAGTGTGCATTTAGTGTGTTACAGTCTCGTTTTGATATTGTTCGCAGGCCAGCACGGCTTTGGAAGCGGGTTGATGTTGTGAACATAATGCAAGCTTGTGTCATTCTTCACAATATGATAGTTGAAGATGAAAAGGAGTTGGTTAGAATTCCATTGAATTTGAATGTCAATCCTAACGCATCGATTGCGCTACCGCCAGAAGTGGGTACCTCTACTAATCCTAATATCGCATTCACAGAGATATTGCGGAGAAATTCGGCTATTCGTGCACGCTCAACACACGTCCAGCTGAAGAATGATTTAGTCGAGCACATATGGAAGAGGAAAGGATAGAAATAGATTATGCATCTTTTTTATGTCGTGTGAAGGACTCAATTAAATGTACTCTCGTGATACTATTTGCTATATGAATATATTGCTAATTTATGAAAGAGTAAAAATATTACTATAGTTCTAAATGTATGAATTATTCATGAGTTTCTATAGCAACACAAGGGCGCACACAAATGTTTTTCATCATTGATCCTAACCTGCATGCAAATCATTAAACAGCTATACAAACGGGCCTGTCTGTGGGTTGTACAAGTTGTTTGTTTAGCTGTCCGTGGCACAGACTCCCAAAACTCGCAGACAGCCGCCGTACGTGGGTTGGAGATGCCCTTAGGCCATTCTCGGTTGGAGTTTCATAAGCATTAAATGAGGCGCCACATCAGCTAAAGTGATGACATGGTAAGGTAATTAATATGAAAGAGATGAAATGAGTTTCATGGGGATGAAACTCATTTGGCACTGTTTCATAGGTATGAAACTCTAATGAAACACCCATTGAGAACAAAAAGTTTCATCATAACATATTTTGACCAATTCCATTGCAACAAATACATGTTAATTCAATGCTATGGCTTGTCTATGAAATCGTGAGATGAAACTGTCATTGAGAGTGACTATTTTATCCACCAAATCATATCTCCACATCTGATGTGGCACTCTTGGTAAGTGTGAGATGAAACTATGCACTAAGACTGGCCTTATTATCACCCCCTTAATTCTTGACTTCCGAATGTCACGGACTTCCTTCACTCCAAATGTACCATCCACTACAAATTTTTTTATGCTAAGGGCGCCATTTACCAGTATTGGAGGACTTCCTTCACTCCAAATGTACCATCCACTACAAATTGTATGCTTTGGCTTGTCACCCTTTTCATTTTTTGCACTAACGGTGATATTCCCGAACATCGGCCATCTGCTCAAATCGGCAAATTGCTAAAGTATTTACCCACACACTCGCAATGATAATCCTATGTCCTTCATTATACCGTGGTGTTTACGATATCATTTAAGCCACAATTGAGACTACAAATCTACTTATATATAAAAGATGCAACCCACTACAGCTCTTTAAATGCTAATTCTCTCAACTCTCATGTTGCCAATCTCAATAATTTCTACCGTTTAAATGTCAATTGTCTCCACTCTCATGCCGCCACATCATCTCAATGATTTCCACCGTGATGCTTGAGTCTCGGTTGTCCATCTGTTAATTAGCAATTTAGATCAATCAAATCCAACACCGAACATAGATGTTCCAATCTCTTTCTCTACTTATTTCTTAACAATAATATTTAGCAACACATATATCATTAAGGAATTCCGCATCAAAGCGCGGGGTGTCACCTATTACATATTATTTAATTTCAAATCAACTTCGTTTCAACTTTGAAGCTATGATTGATTTAGGCACAACTCTTTGAGAACTCCTTGGTCTCTGTCCTGCTCATGTGCATCTGATCATATTGCTTGCACATCTAACTCACAAAAAGCTCAAATATATTTACACTTTTCGCTATCCTACTGTCCTTTTAGTTTTGCAATTTCGTTTTTAGATTGCTTTGTTCAGTTTTGTGTCCATGGTCGCCTCTTGTTGCAGGTTTAGGTTGTGTTCGTCATCGTAGCCCAACGTGAAGCTCCAATTCTTAACTAGAAGAGACACCAAAGGAAGCTTCCTTGATCAGGTCTTCAATGTTCCTAAAACTAAATAAGTCATCAATCAAAATAGTTGGGCGAGCAACACCTTAGTAATCTATTAGCTTGTTGCTCGACCCTTCTACCCCTTTTGGAGGGGGTTCTAGGGGAACCTTTTAAACTGAGTCAAGTTTGATGTTTTTTAATCATCAAACACGTAGTCAGAAAAATCTGACTTTTATAGGCTTTCTATACCTTTAACAGGAAGGGGAGGGGATTTACAAGGGTAGGGGGAAACATTCTCCCTTGTTCAATGAGCCATTTCCTTCCTTCCTTCAAATAACCCCAAAGGGACCCTTTCCCGTATAGCGTTGATCGCAGAATGAACCTTCTCAGAGTTCATTCAGTGGGCCTCGAAACCAGGCTGGCACCTTAAAACCATATCTGAAATTCTAAGGGGCATTTTTTTCCGGGAGCTCCCACAGCCGGTGTGGCCTCGTCTGATGGGTTCTTGTCTGAAAAGACCTCTATGAAGGGACTGCCCAAATCAGGGAATGTACTTAGACAACTCTTCGCATCCAAAGAACGATTTTCTTTCCGGTTTTTGTTTCTGCATTGATTAGTTTAATTAGCTAGGAAGATAGCTCATCGACCGACATTGATTCATCTCAATCTTGAAGGAAGAGATCGACGATTCCAAGTTCTTTTACCTCACTCGGAAACAGTTTTCCGTCGGACGACTCGTAGGAGGTGAGAAGGGCCCCGACTCCATCCCAAACAGTGTACTACTATCGGCCCTACTAACCAATATCTACCTACACAAACTCGATCAGGAGATAGGGAGGATCCGGCAGAAGCACGAAATTCCTCTTGTAGTGAAGATGTGCTTCCCGATACTGTATTTGAAGCAGTTCTTCGAATCCCTTATGATATGCAGCTGAAACAAGTTCTTGCTAATGGGAAAAAGGAAGGGTTGAATGTGGGTGATGTTCTTATTTTGCCTGAGGGGTGCCATTCATTGTTTATTTGTTTGCGTCACTATCCTATCCACCATTACCAAACTACAAGTCGAGCCACCATATTACTTGACTTTCCATCCCTACCCGCCTTCTGTGAAATCTTGTCGTGCCAACCCTAGATAGGTTGCGAGCCGCCTTGTGCCTTCGCCATGCATCGCAGCCCTCCTTTGTTTCATCTTCTTGCGAATACCTAGCAGGAATTTAGTGCCCTACTTTGCTTTGCTTTGCCCAGGGGAACTTTGCCTACTTCACTGCCATTGTCCTAGTTACGCTTCCTCAAAACACCGAGTTGACATACCTTCAGTAACACGGGTATAACTTTTCGCTTGGTGCTCCGTTTGAGCTCAACTTTTTACAGCAGATTCGTGACTCCATTTGGGATGTAGATACCTAAATGAAATTTTTAAAAATGGGAAAAAATAGAAAAAACTGTTTAAAATTTCTGCACCGTTTTCGACACTTGTCCTATGGAAGAGTTGTTGTTTGCTTGTTCTCTTAGTTGTTTCCATTGTTCCTTGTTCCATCTTGTTGTCCTACATCTTGGAACACGTCTTAGCCAGTAATTTTGACTTGTGCTTTGGATACATATTGAACATTGCTAATCTATATTAGATTTTGCTAATTCTAGCTGTCTTTTGAGCCTGCCTATAGCTCCAAATACATCCTTCTATCAGCACAGGTTCTTCTTTGCATCTGTTACACCCAAGCTCGACAACAGATTGTATCATCCTATTGGCTTTGGTAAGAACACTTGCAAGACGGTGGTAAACCGCTTCAGATTTTACATTCCACTGTTAGACCCCGCTTTCCACACATCCCAGTATTTGTTAGTTGGTTAGGGATAATACTTTTGTGTTGTCTTCTGCTATTCGCTAACCATGATAGGAAAGTGGGGAAAGAGGTAGGTAAACAAATGAAGTCCCCTACAAATTTCAGTGATTGTGTGTCTAAAGCCGAGCTTAATTACAAAGTTTGGTGAAGACCAGCGCGCCTTCATTACCGAGAAGTTTGAGAGCTCGTGGACCATGTCAACGGCCCGGTGACCCGGATTGAGACTGTTGAGCAACAACCACCTTCGGAGTGGCCCTATGATGTTGTTGATGATGATGCTTTTAAAAATGACAAATTTACCATGATTCCTTTTGGTTGTTCTACTGCAACAAAGACTTATTTAAATTGGGAACTAGCTGTTGAACAAAAGTTTAATTCTCATTTAGTTCTTGCTGAACACAGAGTTCGGACCCCTCACAAAGAGGTTCCTACGTCTCCGTTGATGAGCTCACGAAGAGTCGGGTCTCTCTCAACCCTAATCCTCCCCAAGTGGTCACAAAGGTCGAACTTAGTTTTCTTCTTCTTCTCTTGATTCCTTTCCTTGTGGAGGCGAATCACAACCTTCACAAACTTCCCAAGGCTCACCACAATCTTGGAAGCTCTAGGATGACACCTAGCCAACCTGGGAGAACGAATCTCTAAGAGTAACAAGTGAAATCGAGATTGCTTGCTAGGGAAAGATATGCTCTAGGTTGAGGTGATGCTCTCAAGCTTGGATTCAAGTTGGGGACTCTCTCAAATGGCCTTGAATCACAAGGGGAGTGGAGAGGAGAGAGAATGAGCTTGAGTGAGTTTAGGGAGTTCAAAAGCACCAAGCAACCGGCCTCACAAGTTGTGGGGGCGGGGGGGGGGGGCTTTATATAGGAGAGGGAGAAAAAGAGCCGTTGCTAGGTCAAGATGGGGATTGACGGAACTTTCGTCATCCCTCGAATCAGTGTAGAGCAACGGACAAGTCTCTGGAAGTGACGGAACTTCGTCAACCGATGGAACTTTCGTCAGGACTTGATGAGCTGGGTTTCGGGGTCTAGTCACGAAGTTTCGTTCCGAACAGAACTTCCGCCAAGACCCTTCGGATCTCGACAGAACTTTCATTGGTTCATGGAACTTTTGTCCCCTCCGAGTACGTTGGCTTGACTTGGCTTTTTGGACTTTGGCTTTTATCGGTATTTGTGGTCTCCAAGCTGTTTTAGGTAACTAGAGCACATTCTTCCCTGCATGTAAGATCGTTTCACCCCTCTTGATACTTTGACACACCTATACTCAAAAAGCTACAAATCTATTCTTTTAGCTCTTGCTTTTGCGTACTTGTGGGTATTGTTCTTTTGATATCATGCACATGTACTTCAGATCATATTAGAAGTTTTAATTCTTTGTTATTTATCACCAAAACCCACTAAGGGGTTTAGTTGCATCTTCATTAAGTAATTTCGAATCCTGGAGGGCCAATAAAGGAAGCGACATTTCTCAAGTTCATTAGGCCATTACCGAGCCTCGTCATAAACGGGTCATGTCATGCCACCAATTGGGCCGAGGCCTTTCGGCCCAAATCAATTTCAAGTCATGCCAGATTTGGGTGGTGCTTTCTTTTTCGTGTTTGAGACCGGCCAGCTTGGCATGACCCATTTGGACAGGACTAGCGTGATTGCGTGGAGATGGGTTGCGCAACGCTTGCAAGCCTGCGAGTAGCATGGGGGCAGCAGACAGGCGCGGCCCAGGACTTGGGGCGAGTTTGCGTGCTAGTTAAACATGTCCAAATGGGCCGTGCCAAGCGGGCCGGCCCGAAGCACGGAAAAAAAGCACGGCCCAAGCACGGCACGGCCCGAAATAATTTCGTGCCGGGCCGGCCCGGCACGAGGCTTCGTGCCGTGCTTGGGCCAAGGCCTCGGCCCAACGGGCGGCACGGCACGGTCCGTATATGAATATACACTATAAGAAAACGGTACTATAGCCACGCCTCCCAAAACCCGAGTAGCCACGGCAAGTAAAATGGACCGTGGCTATAGTGGGAGAAGAAACCAACCGTGGCTATAGTGTCCTCTATAGCCACGGTTGAAGAAGTGAACCGTGGTTATTGAGGCCTTTAACAATAGCCACGGTTCACTTCTTCAACCGTGGCTATTGAGGCCACTATAGCCACGGTTGAAGAAGTCAACCGTGGCTATAGCGGGAAGCGCGCCACGGGCTCACTCCTCTATATAAATCAACCAAAACCTAACACCCACTCCCCTCCTTACTTCCTCTATCTCCAGCCGCCGCCTCATCACTAACTCTCTCTTTGTCTCTCTCTCTCCACCAACCGGCCGCACGCCTACCTCCTCCGCCACCGGTCGACCTCCCCGAACGCTCCTGCTCCCCGGCCCGCATGCCCTCCTCCGTCGGCCTCCCTGCACGCTGCTCCACCAACTACTCGCTGCTCTCCACCGTCCGGCCGGATCCGGCGCCGGCAAGGCCGGAGCCACGACGCGTGGGGCCGGGGAGGGGCATCGACCATTGCTCTCCGGAGGGGTCCCTCCTCGTCCCTCTCCGATGACCGACACCCTCCCAAGCGGTCGGCTCTCCGGCGACCACGAGCGGCGACAAGGGCGGTCGGATCCGAGGCCGCCCCCTCTCCGGTGGGCCATGGGCTGCAGCGGGGCGGTTGGATCCGGGGCCACCCTTCTCCGGCGGGCCATGGGCGACGGCGAGGCGGTCAGGTCCGAGGCCGACCCCTCTTTGGCGGGCCATGGGAAGCGGTCGGATCCGAGGCCGCCCCTCTCGAGCGGCCGGGTGGCGGCATTGGGCGTCAAATTCGTTGTCTCCGTCTCTCTCCTGTCCTAGCGGCGCATGGAAGCTCCTTAGTGGGCGGCGCGGATGAGGCCCGGAATGGGCGGGCTGGCGGGTCACACAGGCCCGTTCGACCCGTTCAAGCTTTTTTTTTTGTTTTTTAATTTCTACTGTAGGGGCGGTTGAACACTTCGACCGTGGCTATAGTTGTAGCACTATAGACACGGTTGACATTGTCAACCGTGGCTATAGTGACACACTATAGTCACGGTTGGCCTTGTTTGCGAGGCTACGGATAATTATCTCGTAGTCTCGCAAACATAGCCACGGTTGGGTTGACCCGCGGCTATAGAGGTCTCCCAACCGTGGCTATAGTGCTTTATTGTTATTGTGATAGCCTGTTAGTTGCCTATTAATGTACAAATAAAATAGAACTTCCTAAGTGAAACAAAGGCAATTGTGGTCTAGTGGTGAAGCTTCTAGCTCTCATCCAACTGATTCAAGGTTCAAATCCCACCTACACCCATTTTCCACCACCATTTTGCAATTGTTTACGCTAAATGGGTCGCTATTTATACTAGGCCGACTTGATTAACGGATCGTCGTGCCGTGCCGTGGGCCTATGGCCGGGCACGTGAGCCGCCACGGCACGGCCTGGAATGAATTTCGTGTCGTGCCGGCCCGAAATTAAACGGGCCGTGCCTTTCCGTGCCCGGGCCGGGTGGCCCGTTTGGACATGTTTAGTGCTAGTATAGGTGGCTAAATGGGCCGCCCAGCACGGCACGGCCCGGGCCCATAAAAGCACGGCCCGTTTAATATCGGGCCGGCACGGCACAAAATTGTTATCGGGTCGTGCCGTGCCAGCCCTGGGGCGGAGGTGACGGCCCACGACACGGCACAAAAATGCCTAACCGTGTCGGGCCAGCCCATTAGGCCCACTAACACGGCGGCCTGTTTGGTCCATTGATGGAAAATATTGTAAAATCAGTGCACATATATTGTCTAGGCTGGGATTTGAACCTTGGAATCCAAGTTGAGAATAATCGAAGTTGAGAATAGGATTCTTTACCACCGGACCAAGTTCTCTCTTGAGAGAGCATTCAAGTATAAGTATATTTATAATTTTATTAAGCAATTTCTTAATCGGACCGTGCCGTGCCACCCACCGGGCCGAGGCCTCGGCCAAGCACGGCCCGTAGCGTCGTACCGGGCCGGCCCGACACAAAATTATTTCGGGTCATGCCGGATTCGTGTCGGGCTTTTTTGCGGGCTTTTGGGCGGCCCACTAAGCACGGCCCATTTGGCCTCGTCTACAGGTGCGTTGCGCGGCGTGGGCTTGCACGGCACTCATCTTTGTTCATCACAAAAAAAAATTCATCGTATAACTTTTTTTTTTGAGGGAAGCCACCTGGCGACTTTATTGATTATCAAAGACAGTTACATCATTAACCAGGTGCTCATGGATAAATCTAGGGGGTTCATCGACCCAAATACAATCTTGTCTATTTAAAGAAGCTACTTTAGCTAGCTCATGAGCAACCCGGTTTGCTTCCCTGTTACAATGGTTAATAGAGATAGAATCAAATCCTAACCAAAATCTGTAACAATCATCATAAATAGCTGCCGCCGGTGTTGCTGAGAATCCGCCTTGTTGCATCGTTTCCGCCACTTCTAGACAATCTGTTTCAAATATGAGCCGGTTACCTCCGATGGTTTGAGCTAGCCTTAGGCCTTCTCTAAGAGCCAATGCTTCTGCTGAAGGGGCGTCCACTACGTGAGGCAGAAATTTCTGCGCTGCCGCAATGAACCCACCCGACGAGTCTCTGATGATGACGCCTGAACTCCCCGAGCCCGAGTCCTCATTGAATCCTGCGTCCACATTTACCTTGATTGTTCCTTCCATCGGCCTTTTCCAGCCCTCTCTTATTGTTGGATTTTTTGACATCGAGCGCTGGAAATTCTTTGCTAAAGCTTCTATAGACAGTGCTGACCGGAATGCAGGTTGGATAATGTTCTCATGGACAAGCCTGCGTCGTTCCCACCAGATGTACCAGGTACCCGTACTAATAATTTCAGCAATTCCAGGTTTGTCACTCGCTTGGTCATAGGCTGTATTTAAAATGTCGCTTAACACCACTGACCCCGAGTGATCTGCCTCGACCTTCCTTTCAATTAGCTGCCATACGTCCAGGTATCTCCATATATCTTGTGCTCTTCGACAAGTAAACATCAGATGTTTAATATCGTCACACCCTTGTGCACATATAGGACAGCTGCTTGAGTTTCCGATATGTCTATTTGCTAGTATCCCCCGGCAAGGTATAATTCCCAGCATTAATCTTCAATTTAAAATTTTTACCTTCGCCGGGACTTTTAGTTTCCACAGCCTGGACCATGTTCCTTCATTACCAATTCCTCCTGCCTGCATAGAATTGTTTCCTCCGAATTTATGTATCCACTGACTATGGTATGCTGATTTAACTGTAAAGAGCCCATTTCGGTTGTGGTGCCATGCAACCAAATCTTCCCTCCCGTGGCTGAGAGGAATTTGTAATATGCGGTGCACATCCACTTGCCAAAATAACTCATTCACAAGGTCGACATCCCATTGGCCAGTAATTGGATTAATCAGCTCATGTACCCGAGTTACCAAATTGTTACCTCTCGGCGTCAAGATTCTCTTGTTGTGGCTAGACGGTATCCAGTTGTCCTCCCAAATGTTAATTTGAGTACCATCCCCAACTCGCCAGATTGCACCTCGCTTAAAGCATTCCAACCCGGCCAAAATACTCTGCCAAGTATATGAGCTTCCCTTCTTTGCCTTTGCCTTCAACAATTGCCCATCCGGGTAATACTTCGCTCGAAGGACCCGAGCGCATAAAGAATCAGGATCGGCCAGCAGTCTCCACATCTGTTTTGCTAGCATTGCGATATTGAAACTGTGAAGGTCACGAAAGCCCATACCTCCACGACTTTTCGGAATACACATCTTCCACCATGCCATCCAATGCATCCTCTTTTGGTCATCCTCATCACCCCACCAAAATTGCGATATTGCGTCGGACATAGCTTTACAAATTTTCTTTGGTAATAAGAACACCATCATCGCAAAACTTGGCACGGCTTGAGCAATAGACTTGATGAGAATTTCTTTGCCACCCATGCTTAAGATTTTTTCTTTCCAGCCCTTTGTCTTTGCAAGCACCTGATCCACAAGGTGCTGGAAACAATCACTTCGATCAACCCCCACTAGAGCTGGGAGGCCCAGGTACTTATCATTCAGTGCTTCGGTCATGATATTGAGGGCTGCGCACACCTCGCCTTTTGTCTCAACACTTGTATTTGGACTAAAGAACACGCTTGATTTTGCTTCACTGACCCGCTGCCCTGAATTTGCACAATAAGCATCTAGAATCTGTTTCAAATTCTATGCGTTCCGTCTATCTGCATGCATAAGTATCAGAGAGTCGTCTGCAAAGAGGAGATGTGATACTGTTGGCGCCTCCCTACAGACTTTAATTCCTTCCAGCTCCCCTCTTCTTTCTGCTCCAGTAATCATACTTGATAAGCCTTCTGCTACCAAAAGGAATAGGTAGGGGGAGAGAGGATCCCCTTGGCGTATTCCTCTAGTGGGCGAGAATACTTCAGTTTCCATCAAGTTGAATCTGATCGAATATTTGACTGATTTGACACAAGTCATTATTAGTCGCACCCATCTTTGATGAAAACCCAGTCTTAGCATAATTTTTTCCAGATAATTCCATTCCACTCTATCATAGGCCTTATGCATATCTAACTTTATTGCACATAAACCCTTTCTTCCTTGTTTGCGCTTTATTGCATGCATGCTTTCATAAGCCACCAAAATATTATCAGTTATCAATCTACCCGGTACAAAAGCGCTCTGCTGGTCACTAATAATCTCTGGCAATATGATTTTCAATCTGTTAGCCAACATCTTAGAGAGTACCTTGTAAATGACGTTGCAGAGGCTGATTGGTCGGAACTGAGTCACCAAAGTTGGGCTTGATATCTTGGGGATTAGTACAACAGTAGTGTTGTTCCACCCCTCTGGCATCTCTTCACTATTAACTGCGTTTAGCACCTCTTGCACCAAATCATCCCCAAGCAGATTCCAAAATCTCTTATAAAAAATGGCGTGTAGCCCATCAAGGCCAGGTGCTTTCATATCTCCAATAATTCATCCTATAACTTGTCTGTGGAAGGCTAAACTTCTCATTTTGCTGCAATCAATTTTGATTAAAACATAGATGAAATGATGCCCAAATTTTGTAAAAAAAGGTTTAGTTTTCATTTGTTCAAATCTATTCAAATTATTCCATCGATTCATTAAAATATCTGAATTTGCAATATCCATATGCCTCAGACTCAAAACAGGTCCGAATTTGCAATCATATGTAAAGGAGGTTTATTTTTCTAAATAGCTTTGATGGACAATTTTTCTTTCTTTTTCCATCGATTAACATGGTAATCGCTAATCTTTGAGAGGGAGCTTGGTAAATTTGTCCAACTATATACATAATAGATGAAGTTTTTAGATATACTCGTGCAAAACTTATTTGAGGAAACACTTTCATCATACTCAGTCCTGAAAGAAAAGCATGAGCGCTCGCTGGTAGTAGAAGGAAGCGGATGGTTTTCGTTTGAAACAAGATGAAGCTTTAAACAATGAAACAAGCATTTTAATCATTTCCATCTATTTTATTTTGTTGTGTAGCCTCGATTTGACCCATTTCCATTTCTATAATGACCTGACACATTCCCCTACCTAAGGCCACCCAAAAACTTGGCCTCATAGATCAGCAAAAAAATTGTATGTACTGGAATCAAGTACGATGAGCCTTAGTGCCACAACTGTGGCCACCACAGAAAATATGCTGAACCCAACAACATTTAGCCAGTGCCAACAATTCTGGATATTGGACATGTTCTGCCTCTTTACCGTTAGGTACATGTGATTTGCGAGGACAAACGTCAGGGGGATGGTACTTAGGGCACCTATTAGGCTCATGAAGTCACCAAGGAACGGGAACATCGCGGCCATCAGCGTGCTAATGGCAACGTAGCCTCCTCTGACAAGAATTCTAAACATTATGTTGTGGATAGCAAAAGGACCGCCTAGTGCACTTCCAAATTTTGTGTCCAATAATTCGTACATTGGGCTTGAAGCTATCTGGAAATTATAGACACATAAGAAAGTTGTGTCAGTATATAAAAATAGAATACTGAAAAAATCATAGAAAACACTGTCGTATGAATATTAGATAGGGGCGCTGGATTATACAAATTAAATATGAACTTCAGTGTCTCATTAATGAAATGGAGAAAAGGAAGATACAATTTAGACTATAGCGACGACAAATGCGGCTTACCTGTATTGGTATTACAGTCTGAAGAAATGCTGATAGATTTGCGACGGCTTTAATCCAAATTGGGCCCTTGGCATTGTTCAGGAGATAACTTGATGTCGAGGAACCATATGCCCAATAACCCATAAATGTTACAGCATAAAGAGGCAGTGATCCAATGGTGAACTGGAACCATAGAGCCTTCTCCATGTTCTTCGCCACTGGAGGCCTTAAGGTTGCCTTGAATATATGTTCCGAAGCATAGATATAAGATGATTTCCAGTCAAATAGCACTAGGACATGATTATCGGTACACTTACTTGAATTTCTGGCAGCATTCCAGTGTTGTAAACAAATAGAAGGTTTGCAATAGCACTTATGGTACTGAAGATTCTTGTTATGTGTGATCCAGGAATGTTATAATCCCTTGCAGGTGTGGTTTGTCCTTTGATAAGTCAGTGATGAAATGAATATTATATTCGATTTCCAGAACAGAAATACTGAAATGTATATGCATATGGAATCATGGTATAGAATATAGCAAGGTTGCTGATAAGTGGCCTAAAGGATAATACCATCTCGTAGTGACAGCATAAACGCTATTGCAATATAGATGACACTGAAAAGTGTGGAGAATCCGAGCCAAATCCTGAGAGCAGATAGATAAGGTATTCCAATGGCAAATAGAGCACAAACAAATCCTGCTACTGCAATGCAGTAGGGAAGTTTTAGAAATCCATCATCCCTAAAGAGTACATATGCTGCCTGTGAACAAGTTAGGGGATGTCAATATTGATTTTGGAAAGAAATGTGATAGAACTAATTGTACCACTATACAGAATAAATTTCACAGATCCAGATATACTAGAACCCATATGAAATATTGTTTATCTATGACAATAGTCTATGTCAGTCCTAACACTTTGAAATTTACTCAACTCTGTTGTGAAGTGAGGTCAATGTAAAGTGTTAACTGAGCCATCTATACAGTAAACGCTTACTCTAGAAAGAAAGTAAATAGATTATGAAAAGTAAAAAGTAGATAGTATTCCAAAAAAAAAGTCAACACCTAAATGCAGGATATATGAGCAGCAGGGCCATGCAATGCAGAGGACGGACATGTCTAAATAGAGTTTCACATAAAACAAACATACGGCATGCTTATTGTTTCTTTTATGATTTTAATTTATGAATACCTTCAAGGCTTGGCCTGCTAAGATGATAAAGCCAGCGTTGACCAGGAACAGATTTATGTATTGCAGAGCCCATGTAAGTGCATACATTTTCCTTCCTGTAGTCACAACATTAAAAAACACAAAGCAATGGTTTATTCAACTATAAGACAAATAGTGATTTCTACAGTTTTGTCGTTTCAGCATGTGGATAAAAATGGACTTGCACTTCAATTTACACGCAGTTGCATGGATAAAAATGGACTTGCACAGTTGCATAGACTTACCATATATGAATCCAGCAAGATCTCTATATCTAATATGTCGCTTGCCACCAACATGATGAAGTTGTGCAAGAAGAGCATTAGCATACATTGATATTGCAGCCGCGAGAATCAGACCACATGCTCCACCAGTCCAGCCTAAAGGGACCATAATTGATCCAGAATATCCTAGAACATATGTATTGTTCACCGTTGTTGTCAGGATGAACCCAACTTGACACCAATGATCTGAAATTGGTAAAGACCATGCATAGTTTAACCATATCTGTGTATTTAGAATCGAAAAATTACATTGTTCACATCAAGCTGAATAAAACAAAGGAAGTAGTGAACATCAAAGTTTACCAGCGCTAATCTTGTGTGCCGTGATCTTGTCTGGTAGCAGAAGGAGCGGTTCCCTCTCCGTATCCTCTGCTGAACCCCTCTGTGTGGTCATGGAGGAATGAGAAGCATTGTAGCAGTTGGAGGTAGCTGCTGCCCCGTGTTCCTCATCATCGAGCAGGGAGATATGCTGCTTCGTGTTGAATCAGTCATGTATTCAGTAGCGAAGGGTGAATCACAAAGAGAGAGAGAGAGAGAGACTCACATCCATTACTTCGGCTGGTGACTGGTGTTAGGTGCTGCCATGAAAATTTGAGCACTA
Organism: Chloris gayana; assembly: GCA_031894775.1. Lineage (NCBI taxonomy): Eukaryota > Viridiplantae > Streptophyta > Magnoliopsida > Poales > Poaceae > Chloris > Chloris gayana. Next base: position 17,449 of record JAUNZO010000260.1, on the reverse strand, counting down.
CTTAGGGTGGATCAATCACTTCCTGCCCAAAGAAGAAAAGTTCTACAGTTGAATTTGCTGCCATATGTCGAGCAACCTGGAAATTTAAATGAAGCGGACAAGAAGATGCCCGCAGATAGTGTTGAGCTTGTTTGCGATCCGCAAGAAAAATGTTTCATTTTCTTGCTCTGTCCATGTGCACATATAGTATCATCAAGTGTGGCTACTAGTATACACATATAGTACATCAAGTTGCAATATTTATAATTTAGAAAGTACTCCGAAATAAAGATTATTAGGCTGACAGTGCAGAGGAGACGGATCTTGGAAGGCCATCATCAGTCGCGATGATAGCAACCAAAATGAAAGAGCAGTCACAAGGAGCAGCATGTTTGACAATATGACAAAAAAATAATTGTAATAATTCTGAGGGGATAAATCTGGAGGAACAAACTGTGGAATCCAGACTAAAAAGTTAATTAACCCTTAATTTCAGTTTCACATTGTAAATACGAAGGTCGTACCCGTCATGCGCCGCTGCGAAGGGGATCTGGGCCAGCCACAAGCGTCAAGAAGCTCCTTCCCGACTAATCAGACGTGGTAGAGGAACCGGTGCTGTCCCCGGCGGGGGCGAGGCCGTCCGCCCCGCCAAGGTCCTCCCTCGTCGAAGTCCCCCGCACCTGGCCTTGCCTGCTGCTGTACGGAGAGCCTTTGCGAAGATGAGATTTGGATCTTCCCTTTCAGTCTTTCTTTTTTTGTTATTTATTTCCGTCACCTCGCGCTCGGGTCTGGTGTGGGTACCGAGACGGCGACGGGCGGGCGGACGAACACCGGTCACCATCGATTTTTCCTACTCCTATTCAATCGATTTAGGGAGTAGTGAGGACGGACGACGGAGTGCTGCTGCTCGCTGCCAACGGAGCGGGCCGAGAAGGTCGCGGCAGCGCTAATGTGTTGCTGATGGCAGTGGCGCAGAAGGCGAGGCTGCTGCTGCTCACCGCGACGGCAATCGCCGGCTAGTCAATTCAGGCAGCCGTGCGACTCATGGGCTCTGACCGGAGCAGCATTCCACTGGTCAAAGCAAGGAAATGGGTGTGAGTTCTCTCTCTTTCTGGGTTCACTTGTGCACGCCTGCTCTGCTCAGACTTGACTGAATCTGCTCTCCTCTTGGCTGCACTATGCTTCTTCCTTTCATAGGCCTCTTCATCTTCTTGCACAGTTGAGCATCAGTCTTTTTCTTCTTCTTTTTTTACAGTGAGCCTCACTTCTACCTGCACGATAGGCGAATCTGATCTTTCAAGTCGGATATTAGATGAGAAATCGGTCGGAATTTTAATCTAGCGTTTGCGTAGGCACTTCTAGAATATTATTTTCTGCTCACACTAAAGGTGTAGCTTGGTAAGGAGCCTTTGATGAAACTCTAATCTTATTCCTCACTACAAGATTATAAATGTGCGTAACTCATCCTTTGTCTTACTGGACAGGTCAAAAAGTTTCTGATTAATACACCCTTCCCAATGTGTATTTAGTCGACGACATGAGTCACATTCAATTCATTCCGAGTAATCAAGGTATCTATAGTTAGCTTCACAAACGAGCACTTTCACCGGTTTTAAAAGAAACTGATGTTTTGATCCATATCTAACATGACCCATCTGGTGCAGCTTCTTCCTTCTCAACTGTGCCATCAAAGTGTATCACCATCCTCGCAATGCTTATGTATTTGCGGTAAGAACCAATGATTTTGTGTGAACACTGTCTTCTAGGACGATGAAAGGTACACTCGATATATCATCAATGCATATTACACATCACACCTTCCCTTTGACCTCTCTCAATAACATCCTTATTATCGGGGAATCACTTATGGTGCAATAAATGATGGCTTTGAGATTGAAGTACTCCATTCGGTGCTCAATCCATATACGTACACCCTCTAACCATAGTTATTTTATGTCTTCATCAAAAGTTTCAAGAGTGTTTCTGTGTCGTTCCATATTCTTTAGGTTCAAATATAAGTGTTGACTATAGTAGGTACTTACTCTCGTGACACAATCATGAAAGGTGTAATCCTTGACTACAAGTTTGGTTTAAAAAAACGTATAACATAAAATCTTGCACAAATCAGTGAAACTATCATCCGACTACCCGTAGATGGCCTTTAGTTTCATCAACTCAAGAATCTTACACAACACAACTCTTTACCACATCCCTAGATCCTTTGTACAACCCTCCCCCAAAGAGCAAAATAGGTCTAGATTTAATGTACAAAGAAGAGGGTGCAAAAAGATGATTTTTTCACGGATGACCTTTCAAAACAAGAGAGAAAAAGATACGGAACACTTCCTCTTACCATTGAGAACAAACTCATGTAAAAAAAAACATGACCCCCCTGCCGTTTGATGATTTATCCAAATTTCGCATTGGCGCATGCCGCAACCCACGAGGGCGGAGGGTGTGGGAAGGCTGGAGGCAGGATGGCAAGGTGTGCTAGCGCGAGCGGGTCGCCAACGGTGGGATCATGGGCGGTGGCGACGGCTTGGGAGGCGGTGTAGCGGCCGGGTGCGATACGAAATCGGGGCTTTAGCTACGGTTCACGGCTGCCCGATGGGGAAGGTGGGGATTTCGGAAGGATTGACCAAATTTTGTGTTAGGCCGGCTGTGAAGGGAGGTAATGAGCCTATGTTTGTCTAAATGGGCTTTTTCTTTGTTCGGACTATTTTCTTTTTCTTTTTCGATACATATACATAAGATACCTTATATATACATTTTTTCCCCTCAAAATAATGGATATTCAACTGAATACCCTTGACTCATAGTAGGCTCGCCATGTACTGCATAGAATTCTATAGAGATGGCCTCGCGCACCTCAACCACGAGGTGAGGGGTCACAACCAATTTTCAAAACCGTTGAAACCCGGGCAGTTTTTACAAAAACCGGACTTATCGGTCCGACCGGGCTTCTTCGTATGACCGGTTTCTGCTAAAAAAACGAACTTAGGCACTCTAGCAATAACAGTTTTCGCTCGATTTTTTGATAAATCGATTGATTTTCTGCACTGTTCAAAACCACGGTTGAGCGGTTTATGATAGTGATAGATGGCGGATTTTATAGCGTCGGTTGGTAATGTTCATCGGCGATAGCCACTGTGGCCTAGCGTTGGCCTGATTTCGGGTCCGCAGTGGCGGCTTTTTAGGATCGCCGTTACAGTGCATGTTTGCTAGTGTCCAAGTTGAATAGGTATGTCATGGTTTTTGACCAATAAGCCCTCTCCGAGGTCCATAAAAAAGGCATAGCCCCAGTGAAGGATAAGAGGTGTGATGCACCTCAATTAACTAGCCATCTATACCGGCAATCTTGATGCTGATTGAATTTAACAGATCGGACATTGAGCCTTTTTTAAAATGGACTTTGGATACTGATCCCAATGCCATTTTCTTTAATATTTGAATCTGAATCACAAAGCAACATAGGATTCTCATATTCTGCCAACATCTGAATACATATAGAGTAAATTCCTTTCTTGGCCCTGTTAAAGTTGTCGGTTCCTTTCTTGGCCCTAAAAATTTTGAACTTACCTATTTGGCCACAAATCTGCCTTTTTAGGCCTTTCCGTCGAGTCTGTCAACTAAGGACGTGAGAGCAGTAGTTTCAGCTAGGACAAATGACCACCTTACCCTTGGTTATGTAACTATATTCAAGCTCGGGCGTCAGGTGAAAAAAAAACAAAAAATCACCGTAGGCGTGCGAGGCGCCGGCGCCGAGCGGCATGGAGCAGGGCACGACAGCCGGAGGCGCGGCCTCATCCGAGGGTGATCGCTCGCCGCGACCACGGCCACGGGCTCGCCGTTCGGTCGCGAGATCCCGGCCGCTCGTCCGCGGATGCCGGCCGTTCGCCGCGAGCTAGGGTTAGGGCGAGCCATGGCGGCGCGGCGAGCCATGGGGGCGCGGTGCAAGCCACGGGGCGGGCCAAGGCGGCGCGGCGAGCCAAGGCGGCGCGGTGCGAGCCACGGGGGCGGCGGCGGCGGCACGATGCGAGCCTCGGGGACGGGCAAAGGGGCGCGGCACGGGCCACGGGGACGGGCCAAGGGGCGCGGCGCGACCCGTGGTGGGGGAACATGATGGTGGTGGTGCCATCCGGGCTGATGCGGACTTCAAGAAAGGAGGCACCGATTTGGACGTCGTCGAGGGCTCCTCCATGGCGCAGGTCGCTGCTCTGCAAGGGTAATGTATTTGTTCTGTCACTCATTCAAAGTAGACTATGTCCAAGGTAGACTATGTGACCAACAACCTTCGTTGAGTCCTTCAACAATTGGATTAAGCATCACAAGTCATTAAATTTAGATGATTTCATGGACAAGCTTAGGCAATTGCTGATGATCAAGTGGAATCGAGAGGAGGAAAATATCAAAGACATTTGATGGCTTGATTCTGCCCCACATAATCAAAGGCTTGAATGAGAAAAGCAGGGAATTAAACTTGGAAGTGGAAGAATGTTAAGAGGAAGTGGCTGAAGTGAGCGCAATGGGAGGAAGTGGCTTTAGGTTTGTGGTCAACCTACATGACAGGACATGCTCTTGTCGAGAATGGCAGGTATCCGGTATTCCTTGTAGCCATACACTAGCATTCATTACATCACTTGCAAATGAGCCAATAGAAAAATATGTTGACCTCTATTATTCCGTTGAGAAGTTTAGAGGTGCATATAAACAACTTATCCCTGCTATGCCCGACAAGACCCGATGGCCCAAATCTACCCATGGATTTTTCATGCACCCACCATTGTTGAAAGTCTGTAGCTGGTAGGCCTAAAACTGAAAGGTTTAAAGGTAGCGGTGACAATAAAAGAAGAAGTGGCCAGCACCAATGCCTTATTTGTTTGGACTATGGACATCACTGGCATAGCTACAAGAGGGGTAGACCGGAAGACATTGCTGCTATGAAAGCTATAAGGTAATAATTGTGTCTTTTATTTCTTACTCTATTGTTAGGTTCCAAAATAATGCTCTTTATTTTTTATTTGTAGAGGAACACCAAAGAAGAGACCAAAAAAATTAAATCAACTCAAAGTTCCATTATGGCAGCGAGAGGATGATACACCAGCAGCCAGCATGTATTTTCCACCAAGGTTTCCGTTTTCTTGTACTCATATGCTGACTACACACTATCAATGTATTCTAATTTTTCTACTTTAACTTTCCTTTCAACCTAGTCAATCTTTGGAAACAACAACTACGAAAAAGAGGAAACAAGTTGATTGTACTCCTGAAGCATCTAATAGGTAATTGTTACTTAGTGCTTCTTCTACAAGTGTTCTATGTTATGTTACCATGAATCACAACTTCGTGTATAAACTACTTATCTAATTCTCTACATTACAGTCAATCCTTAGAGATTACAAGTAAGAAAAAAGGATCCCATAATGGCTCCAACTCTGGAGGGTCCAAAAGGTACAATTCATATGCTCTAGTTTTTATTTGTTGCTTTCAAAAGGTACATTTGTTCTAAAAACCATTAAACATATCTTCACATATGTAGGTCAAGGAGTGGCTCAAATCAGCTTGATGCTATCACCAATGATAATGCTTCACAAATTGATCAAGTTGTAAAGGCTAAGCGCCAAAAGCCCAAAAAGGTGGCCAAACCCAAGAAGAAGGAAGAGCTATGTGTACAGAAAGTCCCAATCGACAGCCCCTCAATGTGCACAAGAAGTAAAAAAGGAGAGGCTAGTAGCCCTGCCATGAGTACAAGAAGCAAAAGAAGGCTCAGCCTTTGATTTCTCATCCGCACGCTTCTTTTATTTGTTGTGATGTAATTTATCCTGAATTGAACATAGACCATGTTATTCCTTTTGTGTGCTGCTGAACCTATGGAATGTATGCATTTGTGATCATGCTATGATGCACTTGGTCTATTTGATATGTTTGTGCATTTCGTTGCGTTCAATTTGAATTATGAAGAATTTGTTGGTAACATACTCATGAAATATGGTGGTTTCGTCTCGATACATGTTGAAATAATGCCTCATTTTCATGGATTAAAGTGCAAACGTGATGCTGAAATTTTGTGTAATTAAGAAATCTCAAAAATACTAACCCAATGATATCATCGATAAATAATATTTATTCTAGAAAAGAAATGATAACTAAACTCAATGTGACACAAGGGGTAAATTGGTCATTTCACCCTGTACTTAACACCGTTAGTTCCTTCAACTAACGGAAAGGCCTAAAAAGGAACGAATTTCAGATTTGAGGCCAAATAGGTAAGTTCAAAATTTTTAGGGCCAAGAAAGGAACTGGCAACTTTAACAGGGCCAAGAAAGGAATTTACTCATACATATAAGCTACAACAGCCTGTAGACTTTGCGGCCAGAGCTCAGAATCACCAAGCTGAGAAACCATAAGGTGGTGTCTTCAAATGAAATGTATCCATAGTTCTATACACCGCGACCAAATATGGTTGTAGTCAAAATATATCAATCATTAGTTTGAAACATGATAATATGTGGAATACTAGATGGCTTTCACAGAGTTAATTAGCACAATTGGTGAGGCAGCAGGAGCTGCAGTGGTAGAGAATTCTGCCTGCAAGAACAAGAGTGGCATAGATATCACATCCATACCTCAACTAAGGCCGAGATACATTCATGCATATTATGGCATGAAAGAACACACAAGCAGTCAAGCAAGGCAAACTAAACTCTCCAAGTAATCAAGTATTACTACTCACTTCTGTTTTTTTTTTTTTTTGAGCAAACTCACTTCTGTTCCATTCTATTACTATTGTTGCGTTAAAGTTGAGTCAATGGCACAAATGGAGCAAAAAGAAACATATTGAATGGAAACAACAATGTGAAAAAGCTAAATTCCATCAACTTTTCGCTATAGCCCCAAAGATCTCGAAACTAAAATGATATATTAAACGAAAGTAACGATACTAACCTCGTCAACTTGTAACAATTGCCATCCTCAGTAGGCTTCCTGTGAACAAACCAACTGCAACACAATCCCTGATCTGTGCTATATCTGCAGTAGTATTTGTCCTTGGATCATAGGATCTAATAAATGTACCTTCTGTGTAGACCAGTGCTATTTTCCCATCATCTAATACTAACAAGGGATGTACATTTAATCCATTGCGTACACTCATTCGTAAGCTATATTTCTTTACCCATAAGCCCTCATCCACCAGGAACCATAGGTCCATGAGGAACCGTAGGTCTATACGGCGATGCCGGACGTGATGAACTACAACTAAGCAGCCGGTCAGAGTAGCCACTGATAAGTCACCCCAATTTTCATCAAGGATGCTTAGAGGTCCCCGTAGTGTCTGGTTCCAGTCTTCTGTCTCTAAGTCAAATGAAGGAATGTAGGACGGCTCATGTGAGAGGAAGTACACAATCCCATGGACTACCACACTACCCCAACGGTCCAGTTTAACAAGACTGGGAGGGGCCTCCTTTGATGTCCACCACCGTGCCCTATTACTGCCATCATGGGTAAAGACCTCACACAGCTGCTGAAGGAGGTCCCTAGGACCAGTCTCAAATATTCGAAGCAACTTGTACTCGGCTGTTGAAGCAACCTGACCAAATACCAGAAACTGCCTGTGATATATGATGTTCTCCCGGAGTGCTTCATGCTGCTCTGATAATCCTCCAGGCACGAGATGTACAGCCCCAGTGGCCAGGTTAAGCAGCCGATATCTCTTCTGGGCAACCACTGTGGTGCAGATGAGGTCGTGTTGAATGAACTTGACCCTCTCGTTCTCTGTGGCACGTATTCGCTTAACAACGCGGCCAGAGAGGTCAACGATATCGGCAATGAAGCCTTCTCTCCATCGAGATGTGACGTAGCCAGCGACGATGAGCGGGCCCAGGTGGCGGGTAGCGTGAGCGGCGATAAAGTGCCGGTCGGATAAGAGGGACCGCCACCGCCGGCAGACCAAGCGGAGGCGGCAGAGCTCCTTGGCTGAGAGGTGCAGCAGGATCTCATACAGCACGTCGTCGATGGACAGGTCGCCGGACCCCAGGCCCCTCCTGGACCACGTGCTGGGCGACGCCATGGGCGAGGCCGGGGATGCCCAGATCTGCGACAATAGGGCACCGATTTCACGTTGGTCAGTGCACAGAACGGCAAGGATTCAAGGAGTCCTTACATACAAGCGAATGGAACCAGGGAGCACAACTCAGGGATGGGTGACGCGAGCTTACCAGACAGATGCCGTGGAATCCGATCCGGGGTTTGCGCCGCCGCCGTCGAGCGATTTCGCCTTCGCCAGGTGGCCAGGTTGGAATCTCAAGCTGAGCCTTGTCCTGGCTGCTGAAGTGCTTAGGGGAAAGCAGAGCTTAACCAAATCAAGAGCTGGGGACCGGACACCGGAACGCCGGTGAGGAGCGACGATGCTGCCGAGTTCGGGTTGGGGATCGCCGCACCACCGCCGCTGTCTGCTCGAGCCGAGTGCTAAAACGAACTGATTTTTCTCTTAGTATTATATTTGACAATTTTTTTTATTAAAATATGGTTACATTTAAGGGGAGAACAGAGGACATCTGTCCCGCCATAATAGCAAAAAGGTCCCTAGAGAATAAACAATTTACACAACGGTTCTTGAACTTTTTGCTTTTCAGATGCCTCGAGTTCCGTACGGTCCTCGTTGTCGACTACGCCCCGTTCGTTTCACACCTCTAAAATTTATATCTTGTCACATCAAAGAGAATCTTACTATTTACTTAGTATTTTTATTAATTTAATAACAAAACCTATGTCGCGACTCCCTCTAATTTGTGAGACGAATCTAATGATCCTAATTAATCTATGTTTAGCTACGGTGATGCTACGAGTAAATATCTTCTAATAACACTATAATTACCCTTGTTGGATTCGTCTCGTGAATTAGATAGGGAGTCTGCAATTAGTTTCGAGATTAGACTTTATTTAAGTACTCCAAAATAATAAAATTCTCTTTGATTTGACCTCTAAAAATTATATACCTGGAAACGAACAGGGCCTACATATCTCGACACCGTCATTCCTGCCGGAGAAAACTCCATCGCACCATGCCTTTGAAATAAGCCGAAGATGACACTCGTACATCTACGAGCCGCGCCCTAAGCTTCCTCCAGCTTGAATGGTTGCTCGCCATCGAACTGCAGCTTAAACAAAAGGCCGACATCCTCATTGCCCTGCCGAATGGGAAGACAACGATTAATCGGTACCTGACCCTTGACAAGGACTTCACAACGAGAGCCCACCTCCACAAGCTCGTCACTGACACCGGAGTGGAGCGCCAGCCGGGTACGGGAGAGTTGAAGATGAGGCCCCGTTCCTTTCCACCTCTAAAATTTATATACTCGTCACATCAAAGAGAATCTTACTATTTAGTAGATCTTTTATTAATTTAATAACAAAACCTATGTCGCGATCCCCTCTAATTTGCGAGACGAATCTAATGATCCTAATTAATCTATGTTTAGCTACGGTGATGCTACAGATAAATATCTTCTAACAACACCATAATTACCCTCGTTGGATTCGTCTCGTGAATTAGATAGGGGTCTGCAATTAGTTTCGAGATTAGACTTTATTTAGTACTCCAAAATGATAAAATTCTCTTTGATTTGACCCCTCTAAAAATTATATAGCTGGAAACGAACGGGGCCAGGGTGTGTTCGTTTCCTGGGGTCTAAATTTTAGAGTCGTCACATTAAAAAGAATCTTATTATTTACAAGTATTAAATAAAGTTTAATTATAGAACAAATTACAGGTCCCTAGACTAATTTATGAGACGAATCTAATGAGGTTAATTAAGTCATGATTAGAAGACGGTTACTTGTAGAATTATTTTAGTAAAACATAGATTAATTAAGCTCATTAGATTCATCTCGAAAATTAGCACCAATCTATCAATAGGGTTTTGTCATTAAATTGATCGAAATATTCATAAATAATAAGATTCTCTTTGATGTGACAGATGCTAAATTTTAGAGGGGAGGAAACGAACACACCCTTATTCCGACTTGTCGACGTCACCGTTGTCACCTCGCCACCGTCGACCGAAGACCTATCTGTAGGAACAGAAGCCTAACTCTAATCTAGGACCTAACCAACCAGCCGCCGAGAGGACTACGGTCTCCAACACCTCACGACGCCCGGGGTGAGAAGAAGGAAAGAAAAGAACGACACGAGGACCGAGACCGGAGACTTATCGCGGCGCCATTCGCTTCTATTAGGCAAATTGAAGCAAACCGATGAAAGTAAGGGTCAATTTAGGATTTACCCCTATACCAAATGACTCATATAAATTTGTTCATATACCCAATTTTCTTCAATTTTTTGCCCATGGTCCCTCACATAATCTTTATGATTTGCTCTTAAGTAAAGGGCTAAAATATCCCTTCAAAATAGAAAGGGTCTGCCACAACACCTTTTCTAGCATTTTTTGTCACATGTATCTTTGTGACATGACAGATATGCACGAAAAGACGAATTTGACTCTGCATTCCCCAACACCTCGGGGCAAATTCAGATTCAAATTTTAGATTCATATACGAATATCAAATTATCAGATTCCAAATTCAAAATCGAGTTTCATACTAGAATTTCAAATTTCGAAATGTAGATTTGAAATCCAAATTCGAATTTCGATTTCGAAATTTAGATTCAGAATTTAGATTCAAAATTCAAATTCAAATTTTATATTTGTATTCCATATTCTAATTTAAAATGTGAATTCAACTTTCAAAATTCACATTTGAAATTCAAATTCGAATATCATATTCAAAATTCAAATTTCAGATTGGAATTTAAGATTCATAATTTTGAAATTGAAATTCGAATTTGAATTGTGAATCAAAATCAAATTCAAATTTAAAAGTCGAATCTGAAATTCGTATTTGATATCCGAATTTGAATTGAAATTTCAATTTGAATTTGAATTTACCTTGCCAAGAGATCGGCTCGATCGAGAGATAGAACGGTAAGTTCACACGTTCCTACCATATCATCTGGAAAAAAGGTGATGTGACAAACAGTAAGGGCAAATCATAATGATTGTGGGGGCCCTTGGGCAAAAAATAAAGAAAAATAGGTAGGGGCAAATTTATATGGGCCATTTGGTATAGGGGTAATTTTAAATTGCCCCGACTTGTGCTAGCCACCATCCGGCTTGTACCCGTCATTCAACGGGGATCTCGACCAACCACAAGTAGTGTTGGTCAAATGGGTCGCCCGACACAGCCCGATCCAGACACGCAAAGGCACAACTCATTACTTTTCGGACCGTGTCGTGTCGGTCCATGGTACGACAGAATGCTGCGAGCCTCGTTGGGTCGGCCCCTCAAAAGAAAGAGAAATAGTGGGAAAAAATAGAGTTTGGATGGTATTCAAACCTTACTCGACTAGCTCTCTCCCAACAGACTTACCATCTGCCCACTCATGGTTTGCTATTGGCATAGAAACCATATGTCATTTAAATAAGTTTCATTTGGACCTCGCCTAAATGAGCCCGTGCCGTCCGTCGAAGCCGCCCCTCGGCCCAAGCACGACATGAAATTATAGGCCGTGTTCGGATAGGGTCAAAAATTCTATGTTTCGGATTGGCCTATTTGGCACGGTCCGTTTGTACAAGCACTAGCCACAAGTAGTGTCGGCCAAACGAGTCGTCCGGCACGGCCCGATCCGAGCACGCCAAAGCACGGCTCGTTGCTTTCGGGCCGTACCGTGCCGACCGACGACACGACACGGATGATATAGGTCGTGCTTGGGCCGACCCGTTAGGCACGCAAGCATGACGACTAACGTTTAAATGCAGGAAAAATAATGGTGAAAAATTAACTTTGGTGGGATTTGAACCTAGGTCACCTAGCTCCCACGACACACTTACCATCAAGCCACTCATGTTTGATATTTATATAGAAATCATATATATTTTAAATAAGTTTATTCGGACCGTGCCTAATGAACCTTTTTTTCTTTATCGAGCCAAGGCATAAACGGGCCGTGCCCGCGCCGCCCGTCGGGCCGCCCCCTCGGCCCAAGCCCAGCACAAAATTATGGGCCGTGCCTAGACCGGGCCACAAAAATTCCGTCCTTCGGGCCGGCCCGCTTGGCACGGCCCGTTTGGCACTAGCCACAAGCGTGAAGAAGCTCGTTCCCGACGAATCAGACGTGTCGAGGAGATGAATAAAGTACCGGTAGAGGAGCCGGTGCTGTCCCGGCGGGGGCGAGGCCGCCCGCCCCACCAAGGTCCTCCCCTCGTCGAAGTCCCCCGCAGCTGGCCCTGCCTGCCGCTGGACGGAGAGCCTTTGCGAAGATGAGATTTGGATCTTCCCTTTCAGTCTTTCTTTTTTATTATTATTTATCTCTGTCATCTCGCGCTCGTGTTTGGTGTGGGGACCATGTGAGACGGCGACGGGCTGGCGGACGAACACCGGTCACCATCGATTTTTGCTACTCCTATTCAATCGATTTAGGGAAGAGTGAGGACGGAGTGCTGCTGCTCGCTGCCAACGGAGCGGGTGGAGAAGGTCGCGGCGGCGCTAATGCTGTTGCCGGCGGGAGTGGCGCAGAAGGCGAGGCTGCTGCTGCTCTCCGCGATGGCAATCGCCGGTTAGTCAATTCAGGCAGCCGTGCGAGTCCGACTACTGGGCTCTGACCAGAGCAGCATAATCCACTGGTCAAAGCAAGGAAATGGATGTGAGTTTTCTCTCTTTTTCGGTCGAATTGTGCACACCTGCTCTGCTCTATATGACTCTGCGCACTCTGCTTCTTCCTTTCATAGGAGCATCACTTCGACCTGCACGACAAGGGCGAATCCGATGTCTCCAGTGACCATTATGCTCCGTCTTCCTCCTCGTCCAGCCACCGACCGGGTCCAGTGGAAGACGAGGAGACGGCGCCGCTCCTGCTACCAGACAAGATTCACATCTCTGACGACACGGCGCACCAGATTAGCGCTGGTAATCGTTTTTCACTCCCGATTCATTCCTTCTTGCCATTCCTGCATTCTTTGCTTGTGTTACTATCAAAGTGCCACATGGGACAGGGCAATACTCTATCCAATTTCACCAGTATGACAACGGCATTGTTTTCATTTTCAGATCCTTGGTACCAAGCTGGATTCGTCCTGGCTACGGGGATGAACAGTGCGTATGTCCTTGGATACTCTGGTTCAGTTATGGTCCCTCTAGGATGGATTGGGGGAATGTGCGGCCTGATTCTCGCTGCTGCGATTTCATTGTATGCTAATGCTCTTGTTGCACAACTTCATCAAGTTGGTGGCAAGAGACACATCAGATACAGAGACCTTGCTGGACACATATATGGTTAGTGTAATTTTGACAAGAAACGTCCTTTTCGCTTTATATGTGAATTAAAATTGTGAGATATATGGATGTGACTTCAAACTTCTGGAACTATTTGCTTTTGCAGTTTGCTCCAATTTAAAATATAAACCATTGTTCATTTTCTTTTCTTACGTTACTACAGGAAGAAAAATGTATGCGCTTACATGGGCTCTGCAATATATTTATCTTTTCTTCATCATCACTGGCTTTCTGATCTTAGCTGGCCAATCCTTGAAGGTATTTTAATCTTTTCCATGTCAAACTCTATGTTCATCTCTTGGTCCCCTTCACCATGAGGCTCTACTATTCATAATTTCATATAATTATAAAACATGTATCTGGATCATTGGTTTTCTCTAGAATACCATATGTTGTCATCGTTCCATGGGGCAATGGTTAAAATTTCTTGATGCCAAGCTGTATGACACATGGAGGGAAGATGAATTCTAGATATAACACTATTTTTTTTGATAACTAGATATAACACTATTTGTGTCATATGACAAATAGTAACAATATCATTAGAAACAATGGGAAACATAAAGTTGGCAACATTTTCAACAGATTACTACCAGCGTGAATGGTAGCCTAAATTTACGGTTGAATTGAACTAAAGAAATTTAAACACCAATTTATACTATTTATATGGTGATATTTAAAATTTTAAACTATGATTTTTTTCTTCAAAATTAAACTTATTTCTGATCTCCCCTAACCCGCTATGCAGGAGACATATGTACTTTTCAGGGATGACGGAGCTCTAAAACTTCCATACTGCATTGCCATATCAGGGTTTGTTTGTGCTCTTTTTGCCTTTGGAATACCCCATCTATCTGCTCTCAGGATTTGGCTGGGCTTCTCCACAATTTTTAGTCTCATCTATATTGTGATAGCATTTGTTCTGTCACTGATAAATGGTATTACCGTTTGGCCCCTTTTGCAGAATCCTTGCCAACTTTTATACCATTTTTTCTCTTGAAGTTGTTAATACATGACATTTTGTTTCTTTTCATCAATGATTTATCAAAGGAATAACAATGCCAGCAAGGGACTATAGCATTCCAGGATCTGATTCAACTACATTCTTTAGTACGATAGGTGCTGTAGCAAGCCTACTATTTATTTACAACACCGGAATGCTTCCAGAACTTCAAGTGAGTACAGATAACCATTGTTTAGTGCTATTTGACACGAAATCATCTTATATATCGCATATGTTGTAGGCAACCTTAAGGCCTCCTGTGGTCAGAAACATGAAGAAGGCCCTCTGGTTCCAGTTCACCATCGGCTCATTTCCTCTTTATGCTGTAATATTTATAGGATACTGGGCTTATGGCTCCTCAACATCAAGTTATCTGCTGAACAACACCAAGGGCCCGATTTGGATAAAAGCGGTTGCAAATCTATCAGCGTTTCTTCAGACTGTAATATCGTTGCATGTAAGCCACAATTGGTCTCATTTTAGTCCAGTCTTTTGTTTTCAATTTCGTCGATAAAATTTAGAGTTCATTTATATGATGATGCATTGTTGATTTTATACACATCTGTACTTCCAGATATTTGCAAACCCAATATATGAGTTCTTGGACACAAATTACGGATGTGGACAAGGTGGCCCTTTTGCGATCCACAACATAATCTTCAGAGTTCTTGTCAGAGGTACCTACCTCGCCATCAACACGCTGGTGGCGGCAATGCTTCCATTTCTCGCTGACTTTATGGGCCTAACGGGTGCTCTCTGCAGCATCCCTTTGACTCTCATTCTCGCGAATCACATGTACCTCATGGTGAAGGGTAATAAGCTATCCGCCCTCCAGAAATGTTGGCACTGGCTGAATGTTGTAGGGTTCAGCGTATTTGCTGTTGTGGCCACAGTTGCGGCTCTAAGGCTCATCTTGCATGATTCTAGCACGTACCATTTTTTCGCTGATCTCTGAATCCAAGTTTTTCCGTGGCCTATATTTGATCAGTTGAAAGGCTCATATTTTTCTTTATTTAGTGGTAGGGAATTCGTCATGTCTGTAACTGTAATAAATGAAAACCGAATATTTCAAGGCAGTAGAGTAATAAAATAAAGCAATAAAAATTTATGTCTCTTTCGTTATTTGATGTTTCATGTTGCTTCCAAGAAAAATGTGTTGTGCATTGCCGATATATGTCTGCATACTATTCGCTGTACTAGTCCATCAACCCGTGCACATGCACGGGCTAACGAAACTTCTATTTTGTTTAATATAATAAGTTTATAAAAATTATCGTAAGCCTATAATCTCATATACTCCTCTGTTCTTGTTTTGATGACGTTAAGACAAAGGAATTAGTTCATTTTTGAACTAAGATTCTTGTCCTAATGTCAATAATAAAAGAATGGAGAGAGTATTAAAAAGTAGATTTGGTTTCTTTCTGTATGATATATTTATATAGTTGCTATTAAAATAATCTGTAAATATTTGTTACTCTCTCTCTCTCTCAGATACTTGTAAGGAAATGGGGTCACATGAGGAATTACCCGTTAGCTGATATACCGTACTTGTATTTTAGAGTTCTTGCAACATAGATTCTCTGCATGCAAATATTAACAATTTTTATTGTATCAATGTTGGTCATCACACCAATTTATTGGAGCTCTACCTAAAAAGTAATTATAACTAATAGATGCAAGTGTGAATCTACAGTTCATCTGTATAGCAATTTGTTCATTACGTGTCTTATTATATCTTGGACGTGCAAATAAATATAGAAATGTGTGATGCACTATGAACCTCCAAAACTCATGTTGTGGATGCCTCAATTATTTCTTTCATTTTAAAGCATATTTCCATACATTCTAATATCTATTCTGGCCACACATTTTAATCGATACATTATCTCCTGTTATTTTGATCAACATATGTTTATTTGGAACCATAGACACTCATGTTTAGCTCTCAAGTATATAGATTTCATTACTTAAATTAAATTGTAACATGTAAACTAATATTCGGTGTTGGACTAACCCTTTTATATAACTGGTTTGTTAGTTATAATTCCAACCACATTTAGGGGAGTAAATTCCAATAATATAACCATGTAAAATCTTTGTGTCATCCGAACAATATACACACCATGCACTATATTGAATGGAGTATTGCTTCAGATAATTATTTCATATTGAGTAATCATACGTGTCTGTGGATCGGTGGATCGGTATAACTATTGAACTCCTGATAAGAATGTGGTCAATCTTGTACCGAGCAAGACTCAACTATGTGCCATGATCCAGTGAAGGACTCCTCAGATCATATTCAAAGGTTGATCTAGAATGACTTAGAATCTAAACACTATCTGCTAGTGGAAAACATCTTTGAAATCCTGCAAACATATGTGTGCCACGCACTTTGCTCACTTGCCTCCTCGAGTCTTATGCTAGGGGCTAGGATTTGTTCCATGTTGATGTTCACGTGAACAATCATGGAAGGAAATTAATTAACAATGCGGCAATTCAACCCTTGGGCAGTCCTTATTTTGTGCTAGACTCTTTTTACATACGTGATCAAAAAGCTCCGATTCACTTGCCTCCTCGAGTCTTATGCTAGGGGCTAGGATTTGTTCCATGTTGATGTTCACGATGAACAATCATGGAAGGAAATTAATTAACAATGCGGCAATTCAACCCTTGGGCAGTCCTTACTTTGTGCTAGACTATTTTTCACATACGTGATCAAAAAGCTCCGATTCACATATTGTTTTGTGATTCTTCCATATGTATGTGATTGGTCACGGTAGTTTGCACATATAGTCGGACATATGCTGGAGATATTTTGGGATATTTTTTTATAATGGCAAGGTGGGTAATTTTGATCATATTAGATCTATGGTCACAAATTATTATGTGAATAATTCAATGGCCGGATGTTTTGCTTTTTTCTGAGAATTTCTAGGATTTTCTCCCGATTAATGTGGAGGCCTCAAAAGGGGCATCTAATTAGTATATATTTTGATCGTATTAGATCTATGGTCACAAATTATTATGTGAATAATTCAATGGCCGGATGTTTTGCTTTTTTCTGAGAATTTCTAAGATTTTCTCCTGATTAATGTAGAGGTCTCAAAAGGAGCCTCTAATTAGTATATATATAAG